>JAJKFJ010022468.1:0-12389 GCA_027382625.1 Tetmemena sp. SeJ-2015
AGCAAATGTCTAACTGGGAGAGAAGACCTCTGAGACAGACTCAGTAGCACTATGGCGCTTTGGATGCCTACATCCTAGTTGACTTGATTGAAAGGCTCTCGAAATAGGCTGAGGAGAAAAATGCCATTGAGAAATATATCAAGATACTTGACAATCGCAACTACAAGCCTGTGAAGGGAGATGATGATATTGAGGATCCCAATTTTTTAGAGTCAAGGCCAGCAACTAACTTCTCGGAAAACGAGTAGCACAAGAAGAAGCATTTCGGAGCTAGCAGCGGTGGGAAGAAAGAAAAAGATTTCATACCCAGCCATGGACTCGTCCCAGAAATGAAAGCACAGGGTTTCATAGTCGATAAGAACCTCGTCAAGCTTGGTAAAATGCTTCAGGAGAAAAGAATAGACTGCAAAATTACGGATGGACTAGACAGTCAGCAGATCTGCGAAATCGCAGTCAAGGAGAATAGAGTTTTCATAACTTCTAGTCTCAAGCTTTTCAACCAAAAGCTGTCAATGCCCCGATGCTGCATAGCTTTCAAAGCCTCCCCATTCAGTAAGTTATTCAAAAGCGGACATTTTTACCAGAGATATACTTATCTTCAATGGAATCAGAGATATATTCCCTTGTTCAAGAGCATTAATAATATAAGACTTCATTATTAATAACGAAAACTATTATAGACCAGTTCAAAGCAGTCAGAGACTTCTTTGGCCTTTGAATAAGCAATAAAGATGGTGAAAAGCAGACCAAGAAGAATTAATGAGTTTAACTTGAGGCTCCGATCTATGATTCGTATTTTCTATTGACGAGTGGCAGTTCCAATAAAGAATTATAAATTAGTTAATTACTACTATAAGGAAGTACCTCAATTGTATTCTTCTCATGTGAGAGTTTTAATTTTGGTCTTTTGAATAGCGATGGGTAAAGATTGTGTATGTTTTCTTAGTGGAGGTATGCTTTGAATTGAGTGACATCAACCTTAAAATAAAAGATAGTGCACTTATTATCGGCTATTGTGAATATTTAAGGGAGTAGAATTGATACCATTCTTGAGCATTGAAAATAGTTTCTTGATTGACTCTCGCATCTTGCTGAACTGTGAATTCGTAAACTCCAGATGCAGTGATGGATTAATTCCAAAGCCCAGGTCTTGAAACTAATTAAGAATTTCCTCTTCCTAATTGACTTCCTCCTCTTCCTCTTCCTTCCACTGTGAGTTAAGACTTTGCATGTTTTTGAATTGAAAATAAATTCTACGATTTAGTTAAACTTAATGAGTTGCTTATAGTCTTCTTAATTTTAAGGGATTAAATGAAGGAGTTAATTAGATATAATAAAAATGCAGAAAAGCCTTTCTTATTCGGCCCTCGACTAAACTCTCTCCAGCAAGAAGCATAAGATCGGTATGCTTTGAGACATTAGCAGTCAAAATATAACCGCTTCTTACCTTAAACTCCCCACCATTGAAACTTCTCCCGATGTCAAGAATTCCAAAGACATCACCAAGACTATCAACACATCGCTGCCCACTTTGTGCTTGAACAGAGGGTGGATGAATCCTGCTAAGACTTTTATTTCTGAGAACTCAAATAGCATTTGGAAGCAGGGCGACCACCAAAATTCCACCACATTAACTCATTCCAAGAAGCCAATTGGCAACTCAACTATGAATGCCCCATCTTCTGTCCTCAGCATCGACTCTAAGACTTTCGACAACCCTTTCAGGATCTTCAAAGATACGGAGAAGTTGTTATACAGCTATGAAAATAAGAAGTAGTTCGACTCTAACCAATACATCTCACCAATTAACATTCCCCTCCTCCAAAAAATTCATCATCCAAGAGAGGGAATAGTAAGACAAATCAAGGAGATAGAGGCCAATGAGGTGCCAGAGAGAATTTAAAAGTAAAGACTCTTAAAGAGTCAGTCAGCAGCGCAGTTACATCAGAGCAGCACCAATTACAACTCTAACTAGAGTAACACATTACTGGCTCTTGCTGCTCAAGCCTCAGACATTTCTCAATCTTAGTAGCAGATCCAAATTATTGACCACTCAGTTCAGAGTCTCACGAATTTAACTCAAAATGGGTAAAATGGAGCAGTTGCAATACATATGTAATTTTCATAGCTTTAAAGTTATTAATTTCAGCTGTGTGAATTTACCAGCCTCAAAATGAAGCTGATGAAAATAAGTAACTGACTCTCTAGGAGATGATAGAGAAATACGACAAGCAAAACCTCTTTGCAAAAAGAACAAAAGACTCTTCAAAGATAGCTGCTTTAGATGTACTGAGACGAAATAACTAGTTTAAGGAGACTCCTAAGGAATTTGTGACTTTAACTCGAGACATCCTTCGTTCCAATATGTCAATGTAAAACATAACTGAAGAGAGCGAAAGACTCAAGGATTACATTATAATGGAACAAGAAAAGATTAGAGAAGCCAAGCACCAATTTGACGAGGACTGTTAGAGATTTCACGATTACTTGGAGTAAATCAACTTCAAAAACTCTGAACTTAATGCAGAGTAGGAAAAGCTTAAGCGGGAAAAGAATCATCTCAACAAATAGATTGACGATGTAATGATAAAGATCAAAGATGTCAAAAATGATCTTATAATTAATACATACAATATATTCTATAGAATTCTCTAATCAATAAATATAATTGACGCTACTTATATCTTAAAATATAGTCACATGATTAAATGGAATAATTATAAGAAGGTTGAAACTCAACTCACCGATTGTAAAGGCTTGAAAGTTTTTATCCATGAAGTGCTCAGCTCAACAAGGAAAGAGAATCAAAGTGATATGACAATTACAAAGCAGCAGAGTTAGCAACAAGAAGAAGCAGATGGGGAAGATCCTTCTAACTTTTTTATCACAAAATCTAAAAAGAGTCAAGCTCACATATTCTATATTGATATTCCAAATTTGATTGCAAGTTTGAAATTGTTAATTTGAAGATACTATGTACAAGATTCATAGGGTGATTATTTTCACTAGATTTTAGATGCTATTTTCCTTTTAAGATGATCTCTATTCTTATTGAGGGCCTTCTTTTTCCTCTTGTTCATTTCATATGCAACTTAAGCGTAGGATATCCCTTTAGAGAACTTCTCATTGATTTCTTTTTTCATCTCTGCCGGCTTCTTTTATAGTGCATCTGCAGAATCCAAAAGCCTGATCATTTATGGGGCAAGAACTGGGATAGAGAGATCGTGATTGTGGAAGAACTCTCCATCATGGAGTTGATAGGGTTCCTAATTAACCCTTGTGAACTTCATATGGAAAGGGCACTATGTGGAGCGCTTGTTGTATTCTCTTTTTCGATTATAAGTAGGCTTTCGTTTAGTGCATCTATTGCAATAGAGCACATATACGCAATATCCATTAGGGTACTGACGCTCAGCTCTCTTGGAAATCATTTTGATGTTGTGTGGTGCGAACTACTCTTCGATTCGTTCTCTAATCTCTGTCACATCTTTGAACCTCATCTTTTAAATGTCAGTAACATCTATGTCAACTAAACTGGCTTTAATTTCTAAAGAAGGCTAATTCTTACTTCTTATGTTCCCATAGCACTCTTGCAAGTCAAATCTCAAGCTAGAGTTGTCTTTTAAGTTCAAAGTTTTCCGTTTAAAGTTGTTATCTAAGTTTTTGCAAGGATCGTTTGGGATACTGGCATGTGGAGGAAACTGAAATGCAGCCGGATTCTAGAAATTTTATTCCTATATTATTATCTTAAGAAGACAATTCGAAATCTTACACTGTAATAAGGATAGGCAACAGGCTAGTTTTAAAACTAAAAGGAATCAAGTTGTATACTGAATTCAGGTGCAGGTATTTTCTTATTTTCATAGTAACTTTCTCCAGGTAGAGTGCTTTCACCGTCTATCAAAGCACCATCGTTATCTACTTAAAGCGTGTAATTATTCAGGTCAGTTCTCATTTCACTTGGAAAAAGGTAGCTTTCATTTTAAATTGGATTGAAAACCTATTAAAAGCCCTGAGTGAACTTAAAAGGGGAAATTAGATTCGGTGAAAATGTGCTGATAGGATTATTAGCGGGAAGCTTATTCGGATTAGTCTAGTTTTACTCTTTCTATAGATCTTATTCTTTCATCTTTTCAGGGGTGAAAGCAGCTTTTGTATTATCGTATTCATCAATTTACAAATTTATGCTTATAGTTTCCTGGCACTGTAGCATTTTAAAACTTACAAAATTCAATGTTTATTTCTTCGTTGATGCTGTACTGGTCATTAATTTAAACCTCATTTGGTTTTGCATTTGAATTGGAAACTTTAGCTCTCTCTTGCTCAGCGATAAGTGAATAGTTAGGGTTGACTCCAGAGATTGCAGTGGGTGTCTTTTATTTGATGGCATAGATGTTATTGAAATGGTTGATCGTTTCTTGTTACTGTTGTAACTAATGATGTTTCAAACTTTCTTGCAACAGTTGTTTGAGTTAAGTATCTTTCTCATACTTTCTTTTTGATTTCTTACTTAAGCTTCTAGTCTTTTCAGTTGAAATGGTGTCCCTTTTCAAATCATTGCTCTCTTTAGAAGGAGCTGATATTTGATTACAAATCTTTTCGCTATCTCATACTTAATTCTACTATATTGCCTGATTTTATTGGATACAAGTATTAGTCTTATGTTCTTAAAGTTTTGAGGTTGTTTGATCTTCGAGGTGAATAGTTTTCTCTTAACAGCAACTCAAAGAGTTCTTTCTTTAAAATCATATAAAAAGTGGCAATCATTCTTGAAGCCAAGGAATCTGACAAAGTATGTTCTGTCTAGGCGTCACTCAGAATCTTAATTGCTTCATATCCTTTAACCTCATCTTAAACTCTTTAGATTTTTGGAGAGGGAACCACGTTTTGTGGTAAGTACTGCTACTGCTAAAAATTGTTAGGGAATGGAGAAAAGTGCTAGATATTTTAAATACTAGGCTATTGTTAATTTACTTTCACTGTTTCTTCCAATTACTAAAACAGAGGTGCTCTAAAATTATTCCGATTGAGGTCAAGGTTATTAATATTTGTCTCTACTTGAGGTATGACCTATTACTGAACAATAGGCTTGCTTGAACTATGAAATCATTTTGATCCCTTTGCTGTCTATTTTTAGTTTTACTTAGATATCTATTCTAGTAAATTCATTATCAGCTCATCATTAGTCATAGTTTTATTAGGAAAACTTTGTCTTGTTCCTTGCTAGTTTAAGAATAGCTCGTTATCTTTTACTTGGAAAAGGCCTTGATACTGATTTTATCTTTACTTAGAGAATATGAAAATTAAGTAATTATATAATGCTATAAAGATGATATATATACTTACTTTAATCCAGTATAAATAATTAAGTATAATGAATTTTTATCGCATTTTCATATCTGATCATTATATTTCCAATCTCAAATAATTTTGACTATTTATTTTATCTTTATTGATCTTAGTTTTGGGTAGGTTGGTCTTTCTTATTGAGTAGATTGTATTAAATTTATTACTATGATTGAGAGATCTCAGCATTTTAGCTTTTAAATTAGTTTTCTAGACTATATAGTCCTTGGGTGCTATTAGCAAAATTCTGATAATGATTGTCTTGGAATTAATTCCTTCTATCACTAAGATAGCATTCTCTTTAAAGATTGAACTGCTATTATTGTTATAGTTATTGTTGTTATTGTTATTGCAATTTCTATGTGGGCATTTACAGCCTGTTTAGCACATTTAAGCTATTGGCTGTATATTATTGGGGATCGAATTAGCTTTAACTCTACTGATTGTATTAATTGTCATCAACGGCTGCTGCTCCTCTCAATAGATTGTATCTTAAATGTTCGCTATCAGCTGCTGCTGCGTACTTAATTGTATTCATACTCCCTCCACTGTCAGCAACTTACTTCATCTAAACATGCTCCTATCAATTACCGTAGTTTGCTCCTGTTAAGTTTGATTAAGGTTGCTGTTATATTTGTCGCTTTAGTCGAATTTAAAGATTTTGAGCAGAACTGAAGTGATCTGAGTTGTTAGTGAGGAGTTGCTGTATTTCAATTTTGTCATCAAACATAATCTCAGAGATATCTTCTATCTTCCCTCCATCTTCCAGGGCTAGAAGATTATACTGAGGAGGCAGACAAAGCTTCTACCTTATCTTAGTCAAGAGGGAGTCAAAATATTCTGTCTCAGGGTTAAACACAAGGATCCTATATTCATAAAAAATACTCGCAACAAAGAAAGATATTGCGTCTCGCCCGAGGGCCTTATCTTTATTCTTCTCATTTTCTATTATAATATTACAAAATTGGGTAAAACTACGCACCAATATTTCACCTCTTCTACTCCTAAAAATACCGCACTTATCTTCTATGAGAATGAATGCTGGGAGAAAAGTATGTAAGTTTTATGATAATTCCAAACTCTGATATTGATTAAGTGATCATCATCATCTTCTTCTTCTTCAGTCCTTAATAACATATCTGATATAGTCGAGCTGTTCTTGAGTGAGTTTGGGCTCCTCCTTGACTCTCCTTTCTGGTTCAGGCTTCTCACTTCTGGCCATGATTTATCTATTTCCAACAGTAACCTTCTTCTCCATGTTCTTTCTAGCTCTCTCATCGTTCTTAATTTGCTGTTAAATGAGGGCTTCTTTTTCAGCTCTCTTAAGTCTCTCGACCTTGTCATTCCTTCTCTGAATGTCTAATTTCCTCTCGCACTAGTAGACTTCTTGAGCCTTTGAGGGGTCACTATTCACGATATATTCACGAGCCTCTAAAAGATAGTTAAGCTTATTTTCTATAAGCTCAAGCTGCTTTACAGGCTCCCTCTAATGCTCCTTTCCAGGTTCTAATATCCCACAGAGCTCATAATTTTAACTAAGTTAAGATAAATATAGTTTTTTTTAGCTTTGATATGGCTTCTTGAAGTCTCGTCATATCAGTGACTTGTTGAGCTTTCTACTGCTTTGACATGTTCTGAGTCTTGTTGTTCTAAGCACTTTGCTTTTAGAAAAACTGATGTCTACTTTCCTTATCCTTGAGTTAGTTTTCAAGTCTCTTCAGATTTTCTTCATAGAGATCAAGGTCCTTTTGCTTTGATTTGATGGCTTCTGCTGATTACTTGACTTGGGACTCGTACAGTTTCTCTTCCTCATTTATTAGCCCAATTACAAAGAGATTTTCTTTTTTGAGATTCATTATCAACTTCTTGAACTACTTTGGGTTTAATGGGATCTCATTCTCGTTAGCTGTTTCTTTCTAGACTTGACTCTTCACTGACAAAAATTTATTATGGCTTTAAAGTTGAGAAGAATATAAGAGAATTAAGATAATAAAGCTTGTTCGAAAAATAAAACTGAAAGCCTGTGACTTATCGAGAGTTTAATATGAAAAAATGAAATTTATCAATCATTGCCCTAATCATGGCTGAGATGCGCTCTATCCCCATTATTCTCCTCATCATCTTACTCCGCATTATTATTCCTTTCATCCTGTCTTCTTTAGAAAGATCTTATCTTTTTATCCACTTAGCTTATCTCGCCTTTTTCAAAGTTTTAATGAATTCAATTTAATCAAAGGAGGAATAGAAATATATGAACATAGTCTCTATGAAGATCCTCAATTTAATTCATTTAGCTTTCATCAATATCTACCTGCGGCACATCGTGAAAGCAGAAATAGATCTGCTGGTCGATGTAAGGACTGTACAGATAATCATTGTTGATTAAACTTCTCACTCTCAAAATATAGAAGTTATCAATGTATTCCCCGCAACTTGTCTGCTAGATCCCTCTGCTTAAAATTTTAAGCGAAAAATAAATGCTGTGAAGGAGCTCTTGTTTAGTTAGATCTCCATAGAAGCCTTCATCGTGCTATCTCTTCATAACCATTTTCAAACATTTTTAAAGATTGATCTAATTCTTAATTTATCGAGATATAACTATATGATCCTCAGGATTCTGGGATGATCAGTGATATCTTTTGGGAGGATTCCTGGTTAATGAACCTCGTAAAGTTTTTCTTGGACATGTCTCAGCATCTTTTTCTTCTTTGAGTAGATGTTCTCGTCTTCGTAAATAGCGATAACTTGGATTAATTGCACTATGATTTCCTCCACCTTGAAATTATTGTGCCGATTATTAACTGTGAGTAATAAATTTGTGTAACAAATATTAGAGTCTGAACTCCATGACGTTGGGATTATCAGAATCTAGAATACTGGGGTCGCCCACTCTGTTGCCTCCTATTGAAAGTGCACTTGTATTTTCAAATATGATAAATAGATAGAGAAATTATGACTTATATTTTGGGAGTTATTTAGCACAGCTCCCCCACCACCATTTTGATTTAAGCGATCTGAATCAACGCAGAAGGTGTCTCATTCAATCTAAATTCAATAGTAATAATCTGTGTCTCTTTAGAATTCGCACTGCATAGATGTCCTGCCTCCTCCAAAGCAAAGAAACTTAGTGACTGTGGATTCGTTATGCACTAATTTCTTCACCGTCACATACTTGCAATGATTGTTGATCTTTACATAGAGCTCATTAAACTCAAATAGTGCAAATTTATTTTAATATTCTCATCTTTGTAAACCTTGCCTTCTTCTTCAGGATCCGCACTTCTAGATTTCTCGATAATCTTAATTTGTATTTTGTATGCGATCTTTGCACTTAGTGCTTTTCCTGAATGATAAAAGGAGCCGTTTTTTAGAACAGCTGGCAGCTGAATTAATTTAAATTAAGGAAAGATTTAATTCCAAACTAGAAATAGTGGTCGCCTGGCTCATACAACTCTCGCTGCACTAGTTCTTATGAGTCCAGGACTTTCTTATGAATATGTTTAATAAATGAGCATTTACATATATTTATGGTCCTTGGTAACAATGGCTTATTCAGTTTTCTCATCGAACAGCACGTAATTTTCTTCATAGATAAAGGCAAGCTTAGTTATGAAGTCTTTATAGTGCCTGTTGAACTTAAGCCGCACCGATCCATAGATAAAATAAATTGCTTCTTCTTGATAGTACTCATCTCTGTCCACTCTTATTGAAAATTTAAATGAAGTCATTTAGAAATGTTTATTATAATTTGGGCACGCTTTGATCGTTCTTAAATGCAGAAGCTGCTTAGGATCTACTGGTCATAGATCGTGATATGGCGTTAACACCGTTTGATGCCTAATTGTTACTATTCTAGTTTTGCAGATTTTGGGCAGACACCTTTGGCAAATTAAGATTAGTTGTTCTCTGTCTGTATATAGGAACCTGCTCGTTATTCTCTTCTTGAATCGCCTGTGCGAGTTTAAGCTCTTACTGGACTTAAACTGGTTACTGATCAGCAATAGGGACTTTATTCTGATTTTCCTAATCAGGAGGTCGATTCTACTCTGAGGGAGGTGAGGGCTATTTTCTCTCCATTATAAGTTATCACTGGCAAAGATTGAGTATTTATTTTGATAATTTTATAATAGAGCAGCCTATTTTATTTCTTTCATTTAACATCCATTAACTATCACTAAGGATGTGGTTAAAATGAGTAATTATAGAGTCCTTAGAAAATAGGAATTTCTAATAAACTGTTAAAAAGGCTAAATATAATTGATGGGGGAAACAGTATTAACATAAATGAGTGTGTCATTATTTTAAAACCTAGCTCTACTTCTATTTAAATTCTCAATAAATGCTGCTTTATTAATTGAAACCATCACATGTTATTGGCTCTTTTGCTTTCCTCCATGATCTGCCTTAAAATTTCTTCTTCTGTCGCATCCATATCTCCAAAATCTTATTGTTGAGCGCTAGAAGATTCAACTCCATAGCCAATGCCACTTACTCCAAAGTTTTGATTAGAGGAGGACTGCATTTAGCTCTCCCTGATCACTCTTTGCAGTTAAGCGTCCTCATCTTCAAAGTCATTCGCCATGTGAGAGTCTTCTTAATCGTATTGATAGTAATCCATATTATAATTTTCAATTTAATTAAAATCAATGATAAGTGAGTAAACCTCAATACTAGAATTTGGTTACAGAACTGCACTGAGCACTCCCATACGAAAGTTGAAAAGGTATAAAATTCTCAGAATTGTAAACTGTATCGAATGATCAATGATTATTTCAATGGTAGGTAATTTAATTTGCTTATTTAATGAATTTTCAACAATAGAAGGCATTTAGGCTTGTGAGTGAGACTGAGGGTTAATTACTCCTGGACCTACTCGTTAGTTCACATTGGAGAATGTTGTTTGAGTATAAGAGACAGAGCCTCCTGGACCATGGTGAATATTCTGATAAGAGTAACTACTTGGGCCTCCGATCAGCTGATCGTGATAAATATCAGTTGGAGGCCTCACGTTACTATGGGATTGATCTTCATACTCATCATAAAACTCATTCGGATGCTTTTTCATAATATAAGTCATAATTATGTATGCTCGATATACAAAAATTTCTAAGAATTAAAAAAGATATTTTGCTGTTGTTGTCTCTGAGTTGACTCGCCCTGAGCTAGTTTCCTAGCTTCCTCTGCATCCATTTCTTCTTGCATCATCTGTGCAATTAATCTTTGAGTCTCCTCATCTGTAGCACCCTGGTTAGCAGGCTCCCCATCTTCGAATGCCGATCTCTCTTGCTGATTTTGTTGCCTTGAAGGAGGTGCCTAAGATTACTTTAAATACTTTATTAAATTGGTTGAAGTTCCTATCTTAATTCGCGAATGGGTTGATCTACTGAGGAACTCTACTCTGCTGATTGTTATAGTCCAGTTCCTTCCTTAACCTCTCATCTTGTTGCCTCCTCTACATCTAAGTCACCATCTTCTTCTGCTCTTCCTCTTAAAACTTGACTAGCTCTCTCTGCACCTTGTCTCTCTCAATCTCTTGGAAGAACTGGCACTGCCCTTCTGATTTGTGAGTGAACAAATAAATCGAAGTTTTATTGTAAAGGATTCTACAAACAACTCTGAGTTCCTAACCATCTGCTTGCAATCTAAACACTGCTGGGTCTTTGCTCCACAGTAAGTGAGATGCTCTGGAAATTTATCCCCTGCTAGTTACTGCTCACAAAATTGGCAAGGTTAAAAAATATTCCCAAATATAGAGTTGGGGTCTTGAGAGGCACTCCTCTTCGTGCAACGAGAGAGCCTTCTTATCACTCGATAAAGACTGGCAGAAACGGCAAGGCACCTATATTCATCGTTAAATAGGCTCAAAATAGAATTCGATAGACTTCTCTAGATCAATACTCTTCCTTACTTGAATACATATATATTTTTAAAAAGTAAAAACACTATAATGAGTGTGGTTCTCTTAATCGTGATGCTCTTTCTCACTCTTTGCAACTACCTCTCCGCATTCTTGACACTTGTAGTTGTTTCTTGCGCAAGTTGCCTCATGAATTCTCATTTTAGGAGCCTCAATTTCCTTTCTGCAGATAAATTTGAGAATAGATTTTCATAATAGATACTTCAATTCGATTTATTAAAGTTTACCGCATATTTTGAGTTAGACTCCTCCATCTTGTGTAAGCGATTAAGTTTCCATATTTACTGTAGCTGATGAATTATTTGGTTAAATTCAAACTTTAAAATTTAGTTTTATAATCTTCAATTGATTTTTAACTCTTTGGCAACGCAGATTTTTTAATATTGGATTTTGATATTCGAAAACTTTAATTTAAAATATGTCAATAATATAAGAAGAGGAGCCTCCTCTTTTCAAAACTGCAGACTAGAATTTTACCAAAAGAAGGATCGAAGAGGACGAGGATATTAAAAAATCTGAAGTCATCAAGACATCAATAGCATTGAGGTAAGAATGTTATTTTTTTCTAAAGTCTAAATCTTCTTTAAGGCTAAGCAAGTAAAGTATTCTAAATATTTTTTTGTTACTTTCAAACTCTAATGAATGAATGAAAACACACCATTGCATTTTAATTTACTTGGTGATAACTCGAATAGAGGACGGAATAGAATTTTTGAATGCCTTTCTAAGTTTCCTTCTGACTATATTCTTCGCAGTGGACACTTATCCCAACAGTTTTCAGAACGTGATGCAGTATCTAGAGCTGTCAATAATTATCGTGATGTCTTGCGACTTCCTGCTTTTCTTTTTTGTGAGCGACAACAGGCTCCTTTACATTTTCCAATTGCAAAGCCTAATCAGCTACCTCACAATCATACCAGTATAAAGACATAAGAATTTAGTTGTGAGTATTTTTGGTGCGAGCTAAAGTCGTGACTGATCCCTCAAAAACCTAATACCTGCTCTTTTGCAGAGTATTTAGGTTCTTTTCCATTTTCAGAATGGACAAGTTTTAAAAATAAGATAAGTTCTTCTCTCGGAGGAATATGACATTGGTGAGAGCATATTTTAGGCTGGTATTTATAGT
>JAJKFJ010022469.1:0-60331 GCA_027382625.1 Tetmemena sp. SeJ-2015
CTTTTAATTTAGTTCTATTATAGTGATTCTTTAAAATTTTATCTGCTTTTTTGTTTAATCATTTTCCTTAATTAATCTTATTTTAAAATCTAGAGTACTCTCTACTTTCTTTAAAATTAGTTGTATAAATTTAAAAATGAATGCTATTAGTAATACTTGCAAAGTCTCATTGCTATTTTTATTCTTCTATTTATCCTTTTAATTTTGTCTTTGTATAAAAAGATCATAATCTTAAATTAAACTTTGATTTTCTTAAGCTAAAATAGTTTCTCACCTAATTTTTTATTATTTAATTTTGGCTAAGTATCTCATTTAGTCCATGATATATTCTTTTTCTTATTAGAAATTTTATAATTAAATTAGAATAATTCCTAAATTATTTATATTTTTATAGAAACTAAATTATATTATCGCGAAGTCAAATAAATATTTAAAATAGAAGAATATACTTTTAAAGAGCTGAGTTTTATTAATTTATAAAAATAAATTAAAAAAAGCTAAACATATTTAAACTAAAAAGAAGAGATAAAAATATTAGAAAGGGAGATCATAAATAAATCTAAATAACTTAAGATGAACTAAAGCATTAAATCAGGTAAAAAACAGTTAAAAAATAATTTAGAAAATAATTTTTTTACAAAAATACAAAATATAATAAGAAGAAACAGCTAGTTAAACGCTTCCTCTAAGTTGATTGCCTCCTCTAGGAAAGGATTCCTTCAACAGTTTATCTGTTAGTTTCTCTTATTAGGAGAGAAGGAATCCAGAGATCACTGACTCACCAGAGTTGGTACTAGATCTTTCGATCTACTCTCGCCTAGCAGGAGCCATGAACATTTTAGAGCTAAAATGAATTAATAAATCGATTATATGCCTATCTTCAAGCATCTATCAAAGTAAGTTGTATAAAAAATAATGAAACATAAATAATATATTTAGATTCATCATCTTAAACAATAAAAATTTAATATCAAAGGACTAAGAAAAAATATACTACAACTTTATCATTAAGTTAGTCATAAAAATCAGCATAACTTTTTAAAATAGCAATTCAAACAATTTGGAGAAGTTTATAGAAATAAATAAACCGAAAACTCTATAATAGTGTAAACATGTTAATCATTCAGAAGAATTCTGATAATAAGAAGTAAGGAATATAAAGCAATGAATGCTAAACAAAAAAAGATCAGTATAAAAGATTTTCGTCTAATAAGGAATTATAGTTTACTAGAATAGTATAGAAGCCGCATGCTTAAAAATAAAAATCTAAAACTTTTCAGAATAAGATTCATATTTTAAAAGATTAATTAATAAAATGCGATTTGTTCAAAATTATTAAAGTAATACTAGAAACAAATATTTAACATTTTTTACTAAATTAGAGAAGCGAAAATAAATTTTACTCCAAATCATTCTCTAATTTTATATTTGAGTTTTATAAAAGGCAATAATTTTAAAGAAATAAAATAAGACAAAATATGAATATTTACTCGAAGTAATAAAATTATTAATAATTTTAACTATAATCGAATTTTTAAAAATAGAAAGGTTTCCTTTTGTATATTTCTGCTTCTAAATATTGTTTTTAAATATGAATAGAAAGAGAAACCAATATTTCATGAAGATGCTAAATATGTAATTAAAAATTAGGGCTCTGTAGTTTCATATTTGTTTGCTAATTTTTTCTAGAATTTTGGACACTACTTTACCCTAAGTATTAAACTAATCCTCTATTTTTGATTTGGTTGTGGACTTGTCATTTGTGAGTTGAATTTTGTGGATAAAATGATTCTTTTATCTATCGAGAGTGCTCTTAGTGTGCTTAATCGAGTTGATTAATTTTGTCATAGTATTTTTCAGAGCTTCAGAAGCTTCATTTTTCACAGTTTTTTAATGAGCATCCTTGCTCTTATCATATTTATTCTCCTCACCTTGAGCCCTAGAACCCGGCTTCTTCTTTCCTTTGCCGCCCGGGCTTTTTTTAAATTACTGATCCATTTCGTCTATCTAATCATAGTTGTTTACTTCTAAGTAATCATCCCCATCAGAATTTTCCACTTCTTTCTTTTAAAAATTTAGAGCAAGTAAAGATTATAAATGATTTTTTATGTCTTCACTTTGAAGTTTGATTGATAATTAGTCTTAGCGAGGAAATAAGTAGCTTCCTAGTTTGATATTTACTCACTCTTAATTAAATTCTCCTTTTTAAGTCTAAAAATTGTTAATAAGATTTTGTGATACCTCTTAGATAAGTTCAAGGGCTGCAGGAGTTTCTGTTTCTTTTTCGACTGACCAGGTTTATTATCTTCTTCTTCTTCATCATCATTTTCTATGTCAGCGTGAGTTCTTTTTAACTTCTCTCTGTGACCTAAAAGATTTTATATCATGCTCTTACTCATAATTTTCATGTCGATGTTTTCCTTTCTCATTTCTGCACTTTAAAGAGCCTTAAATGCTTTTCTAGCATCCATTGCAGATTAAAAAGTCTAAAATTGTTTTAAGTAATTATAGTAAGGTTTTTAATTAAAATTGGAGATTGGTTAAATAATAAATGGAGAGTTGCAACTTCCTTTCAGTTGAAATCACAGATTGACCCCTTGATCTGAAGCTTGTTAGATAGCTCATTAAAATTAATATGAGATTCTTCTTAAATCATCTTCACAGCACTTCTCAGCAGCGAGATATGAATCCGCACGTGATCATTTTTCAGACATTAATACTTCTATGACTTGTGTTGCCTATAACTCTTGACTGAGCGCTCCCACAGAAAAGTTGCAATGAATCGGATGGTGTAATAATTATTCAAATTGGAAACATTTCAAAATTGTCTCTGATTTATTCCATTTTATTTTATTTAATCTATAAATTACTTTGATTTTCCATTAAATTCTCAGCTATATAATACTAAGAAAATTTTGCCACCGCTGAGTTCTTGCTCATAGTTCATATCTATTAGTAGCTAATCCATTTTCTATGTAAGGATTTGGTACTTTGCTTAATTTGTTTTAAAACCAGACTCCCTAAATATAGAGATGATTGATTTCTCCTCCATTTGGATAATATTGTTAATTCATAACTAAAATAAAATTAAAAAAAGCTTAGCTTCAAAAAATCTGCTTTCAATTTTTATCATTTAATTAAAATAAATTAAATCACAATCTGAGAAATTAAATAGTATGAAATTATTTTTAAAAATAAGTTTTTTTCTCAAAATAATTTTATCAATAATAATATAAATTCAATTAATATAATAATGTAATTAGTTCTGCGTCAGTTAACAAGAAAATGGGAAGAATAATCACTTACTCAGCAGAAGAAACTGTTGGATGATTATTTGACAAGTCAAGTGAGTGTGTAAGTATTTAACTCCAGTTTTTGGGTTGTAATCTTAATTTTTACTCAATTTCCAACCTTATAGTAATGGAAGGCAAGTGATCCGCTTCGAAGCAGGCAATTAAAGACGGGCACATCTCTAAAATAATATTTTCATATAACCATTAAGACTCTATGGATACGGAGGAGTGCTTGAAGGAAACAAAATAAATACTATCCAAGTCGACTCCTATAAATTCTGCGTGCAGTTATATAGTGGAAATATGGCAGTTCAGGCAGACGTGAGAAGTTATCTACGAAATTAACCACTCTATGAGCTTCTCCAACATCATAACAACCTGCGACAAATTCATGAACCGATGACCAATACGAGTGCGTTGATAATTTAGTTCACGGGGATGAATTCACTTCATCGAGTCTTTTACGAAACGAAATGCACTTCCCTGAGTATACTCATAACTCAATATTTTACTAAATTAATCAACCCTTTACTTTTTATCATTAAGGATATAACAAGTTCATATCAGAATAGACATGAATGTTTACAAATTAAAACACCTCTGAAAAATAAAATATTTAGTAAAATATCTTTTTCAATCTTATAAAATACATGAATTTTTTATTAAGATATTATCATATTGCATATATGTATATTAGAAGTAAAATTTATTTTATAAAGTTTATAATAATTCAGTTGATTATTTGCAAAATGAAAGGAAGTAAACTCAGGCAAAAGTATGTCATAATCTCTATCCCAACCATAGCAGAGCTCTTTAATAAAAATCGGCATGCTGTATATTCTCTATATTTGAACGATGATTAAGCTGCTTGAGTGCTCTAGTAGTCTATTTATTACTTGAGTGTTCGCAATTACTTACTAAAACTTTTAGTTAACCTGGAAAAGGGACAGTGATTTAAGAGGAGATGAATGAGCAGGGATCAGATATGGATAATAACCGGACCGAACTTACTAAGCTAGAGATGGAGCTCTGCAAGCAGAATTTCCAGTTCTACGATAAGCAGCGACAAGGCTTTGTTGAGCGCTTTGAACTCCCTATGGTTCTAAATGGTACGTAGTCAATTTCAAACATTACCTCGTGCTAAGAACTCTTATTAATCATTCAGCTTCGCTCATTTTAAGAAAAACTTCCTTGTATCTAGCTCTTGAGCAAATGTTTCTTTACTTTTATTCAATAAGCAAATCAGTAACATCCTTTTAGCGTGTGGGTACAATTTGGAGGACAAGAAAATTGAATAGCTGAACGAGTTCCTAGATGAGAAAAAGGCACAGCGAATAGATCTAAATTGCATGTTGCTCGTACTGACTCAGTTGAAGGAGTTAGAATTGATGACTGAATAAGAAAATGAGTCAGACGAATACCGTAAGTAACCTAACAAGAGCAGGATATAATTGTCGACTTCTAAATACCGGTGAATGGGATTTTAAAGATAAATATAGTGGATGCGTTTGTTGCACTAGGAGGACAGGCAAATAAAGACGGTTACATCTCTAAAAATAATCTGATCGAGATCATTAAGACCGAGTTTGAGCTGACTATCGACATGGAGGAGTACTTGCGCAAAATAGGAGGAGACACTGACCACGTCAACTACTATCAGTTCTGCGTGTTGTTGGATGCTGGAACAAGCGGTAATCCAAGCAGAGTGAGCAGCTATCTATCCTAAAACAGAGGTTCTAGCTTCATGCGCTTCTCCTACTTCGTAAACAACTACGACAAACTCATGATGCAGTGACCAAGGAGGACATAAATGGCAGTTCTAAACTGCGTGTTATAATTTACAATTCTATATATTTTTAGATTGATTTAGTGTACTGTTCAGCTAGTAAAAGTAAAGTGCATTGAATAAAGCATTTCACAGAGCAGTTTAGATATACACGTAATCGATCAACCCAAAATAAGAGTGCATATTGAAGGCTAGGAAGTGTATACTATTCGCTCAATATATTATTATTCTATATTTATCTAAGTTCTACATTCTAAAATAGACCATCAGATTATTCTAAACAGAAATTCTATGATGGTTATGAAAATTAAAGTACTTCTAATTGAGCTGCAGTAGTTAAGCATGTTTAATTAGAACTTATGTGAATTTGGTGACCCTTAATTAAATTTTTAATTTTAACTAAATAAAATAAAATGGGTAATTAATTTTTGTCCTCCTGCTGCTAAAAGGACTTTTTATTTGGGCGGTCTCAATCTGCAGGCCCTGGAAATTAAAGACCTCTAAGAGAAGCTTTCGAAGTGGAGACATCGATGGTGCGGACTGAATCAGTGAGACGCATTCTGTCATTCAAAGACTTCAAGGGTTTCAAGAAGATACGCAATATAGCCGACTACTATAACTTCTACAACCGGCTTGGATAGGGATCCTTTGGAGAAGTAATGAAGGCAGAGCATCGTAAAGCCAATGTGATTTGCGCAATCAAGATTATTAAGAAGAGCAAGATTTAAGAGCACTAAATACTTATTGATCTCATGCACAATGAACTCAAAGTACTGGAAGAAACGGTAAGTATAAAGCATATTGAATGCACAGAGTCAATTAGAGAGAAATAAAAAAACGATTGGTGTAAATCGCTTAGAGAAATGCATTGAGGAGAAGAATTGCCTCCAAAAATCAGATAATAAATGAATGAAATTAAAAAACTATCGGCATTTATCTTAGAGCCTAATACTTTAAATTCCATAAATGGTTCAATACCTGCAATAGGATTACTTCATTTCTACTATAGTTTTTGAGGATTTTATTTTAAGCCCTTGTCTAACATTTTTATAGACCCATCCTCACATCATGAGAATTTTTGAGTTACTAGAGGATGAAGAGCACTACTACATAGTATCAGAGCTTCTCAGTGGAGGAGAACTATATGACAGAATAGTCAAGTTAAAGTCATTCAATGAATAGAATGCAGCATTCATTATCAATCAGATCCTGTTAGCCCTATGCTATATGCACTCTAAGAGCATCATTATTTTAATTTAAACTCTATTAAATTATTTCATTCATAGGGATATAAAGCCAGAAAACATTTTGCTAGAGAGATCTGACGAGAATAACTTATCTATAAAGATTACTGATTTTGGATTTGCTTGCTTCTATGATCCTCATGAAGGCCTGAAGGAAGTTTTAGGTTCTCCTCTATACATGGCTCCAGAAATTGTGAGGGAAGAAACTTATGATGAAAAGGTGGACACATGGAGTGTGGGAGTGATTACCTATATTTTACTTTCTGGGAGACCACCCTTCAAGGGACGCAATAAGCAAGAGATGTTCCAGTCTATCATCAACAGTGATTTGCAATTTGACCACAAGATTTGGGAGAGCATTAGTGAGGACGCCAAGGACTTTATCGAAATGGCTCTCATCAAAGACAGCAAATATAGAATCATCATCCTTATTTAAGTAATTTAGTATAGATGGGATGGTAAGCAACTCTTAAATCATAGTTGGTTGATCAAGCAAGTGCAGCAGCCTGAAATTTTACAGCAGGTGAAGCTTGACGTAGCTCAGAATCTCCAAGAGTTTAAGGTAATTGAATTTATACCTAATAGTTTTATAGAATACAACCGTTTTCCAGGGTGGAATATTGTCTTTCTTAGTTGGGCTGAAGGCTACTTCTGAGGAACTAGAAGAGCTTAAAAACTTGTTTATAAAGTTAGACACTTCGAGAGATGGAACTCTTTCAATTGAAGAGATTGAGGCAGGTATGGAATAAATGATGGGGATCATAGGAGAAGCTAAGGTTAGTGAATACTAGGCACTTATGAAATCTCTGGACAAGGATGGAAATGGAGTCATCGACTATACAGAGTATATATTAATCATTTATTATTAATTTAAACAGAGTTTATAACTGGTGCCATTGACAAAGCAGCTCTATTGACTAAAAAGAATCTGCTTGATTTTTATGATCACTTATATTCATTTATGAAATGTTGATGCGTTCTAGATGATAGATGCTGACAACAGTGGTATGATAACAATAGATGAATTGAAGGCAGTATTCGACACAGGTGGTGATAAAAAGGATGAACAGCTGTGGGTGCAGATAATGCAAGAGGTAGATAAGAATGGAGACAATTTAATAAGCTTTGAGGAATTTACTGACGTCATGACTGAGTTCCTTAAGAAAAGGCATCTCAACTGATTCAGAGCTGCTCAAGTAAATTACTCAGGCCATCAACTAACTCCCTATAATATTTAAGATAATACGGAGACAAAGTCATATGGATTTAAATTTTCCTAATTAAATTAACATTTCTGCTCTTTATAGCATTTGGATTTTTTATAACAAGAATAAATATAATAAAAGTTCTATTAAGGTCATTGATTGGAGGTGGGCGACTGAATTATTTACCCTTGTCCAATGTTTATGACTTATTTAGTGAGTAGATCTTTCCAAATGAAGTCTCTTACTATTTTAATCTGCTGAATCTATTCACTCTGGTCTTCCTTGCTTCCATCTTAAATTTACTGAATCTTCTCTTGTAAGCTTGGAAATAAATTCAAAAGCTTTTCTAGCAAACTACTATTACTTTTAGTAAATCTAAACAAGAACTCCTGCTACTTGCCTTTTACAATATCCGCTTTAAAAACTTTCCTGAAGATCAAGCACACACTTTGAATCAAAGTCTGGCGAAGGAAGTACAGACTATCTTTGCTTAAAAGTTGTTTCAATGAATCCACAAAGATTTTATTTGTAAGCGAATCTATGTTGATTTCTGAGGCTGCTTCTCTCAGACGCTTTAGAAATTCTGCTCTAGGTTGGAAACGATCTTCTGGGGACTGTCTTGGCGATATTTGTTGATTATAATCTTCCATAGTTACCACACTTACTTTTGAATTTTCTTCTAGTTGTGCTATTTAAGATGGCAAAATTTGTTTGTTGCTTTCTTCTGCTGCTGTAGACTGAGTATTTGATATCTTCTTTTTCTAAACCGGCTTTCTTGACTTCGCTTTTGCATTTTCCTGAGTGCTAAAGTTCTTCTGCTTAGACTTTGACACTAAAGCTGGCAGCAAGCTATTATCTTGAACTGACTATCCTAGAGAGGAGCCTGAGTATTGATCACTCTCATTTTGCAGTTAATTTTAAACAAGATTGGACTAGAGATTATCAGGTTTCTTGGATTTATTTCCAATCTCATGACTGTGACTAGCAGCTGCTTTCTTCTAACTTCCTTTAGTTGAGCCCTTCTTTTTTTGAATGGGCTTCGAAGCATCTGAAAATTTGCTCTTGCTAACAACTTGCTATTATACTCTGCTACTCTGCCTCCTTTCTGCCTCCTCTGGAAACTGCTTCTATAATGGTGCTTAGCTATAACTTTCCATAGTCTAGGTGAATGGCATCACCATTTAATTTTGATGATTTTAAGCATTAGAGGGATCCATAAAGTATTGCTGGCAATTTCCATTCATAGCCATTTATGCTTGGGGCATCATAGTTTATGTACTCATAGGGCTACTCATCATTTGAGCTAAACCTTAAAAACTATAAATCAAAGAATAAACAGGATTCATTGAAGAATTCAAGTTCATGTAAAATTAGTTTTATAGATTCAGCCCATCCTGCTTATTGAAAGTTTATTCAAGTAGCAATCGCAAGTGTAGAATTTGCTATTCTATCTAATTTTAATGATCCTTGAGGTCTTTGAGTTGCTACTAGACAGTTAATTCAGCAATTTATTTTTTAAGATTTGCATCTAGCTTCGTATATTAATTAGGATGCTTTTTCTAAACAGTAGCTGAAGATTTTGCAGAAGTAAGTTGATTTTTTACGAGCGATGGCTGCTACTGACTTGTAGAAGGCTATTAAAAGGCATTATTTTATAAAGAATCTTCACTAATCTCGCTTACCTCACTATTTTGCGAAACTTAAAGACCTCCTACCTAATTAATTTTATTTTCTTCTATTGATTAGTGCTATTATGTAATTTGCTCTTGGTTTTTATTTACTTCAGATACCTCTGATTTAACGATAGCTTTTTGTGTTTCTTTAATATTTTTTATATCCTCTTTTTCAGTTTATTTTGCCTTTGCCTTGGATTTCCACTTTGCGCCTTCTGACTTTTCTTCTTATTTCTATTCTTAAAGAAGTAAATCCTTTTCAATGACACCTTGGAACTCTTGATTCTCTTCGTTCTTAATAAGATTTTAGTTTACCAATTTCTTTGCTTAAGACTAGTCAGTCTTCTATTTTTGATTTTTCTTTCGAGATTAAGTTGCTGTTAGATTCTTTGGTTGGTCTTTGTCAGACTCCTTGCTTCTAGAATTTTTGGCTGTGTTTGCGCCACCTTTCTGTTTGGAGGATCTACCCCTTACATATTTCCTTTTTTGAGGAACGATTTTCTATTCCTATCCTTCATTCTAGGCCTTTTGGTTTGCTGTATTAGAGCCTCCCTGGTTCTACTTAACTATTGACGATTCTTGTTTTAGATTCGATAATTTTGAGGGGTGCTTGCTGTTAGAAAGAGAGGAGTTTTCACTACTCTATTAATCTCCCGCATTCAGTGATTTATCAGGCCAGTTAAGTCTTGCTTTCATATCGTTGAAAGGGTTTTTTTTAAGGATCTGCCTAATCTTAAGAACTTTATTCAGTTCTGATCTGTCGTTTGACACAAGCACCTATCTTTTATACAGAGAATCTTGATCTTTTGGACATAGCAACACCAACTAATGGCCTTTAATCTGAATTTGATAACTGATGCCCCTTATCAAGCATTGTCCTCACCCCACTAATTAATTTTCTATCAACTGCGCAAGTTATGTGGAAGCAATAATCCTAACTGCAATTTTTAACATCACAAGTGTATTTAAACTTAGCAGTTTTTTAGCAGATTCCACAGGGTAAAGATCTACTACTCTAGCAAGCATTATCAAAGTTATAGCTATCATATTCTACCACCTGTTTACTATTGAGGTCAGAGTATTTCATATATGGATTCCAAGTTACGCATACAGGATGAACCCAAACATTTTTGTCTTGCTTCTTCTACTCCTTCTTGGACTTTTAATAAGATTTAGATGAATTCACACTTGAACGTCTGCCATCTTTTGAGCGACTGATATCTGAAACCTTATCGTTGTACTTTGATATGTCTCTCAAAATAGTCTGGATTATGACTCCACTAAAGCTGCAGCAAAGTGCACAACTGGTCTTTTTCACATTAATCAGCACATAACCCTTAACTTCTTGATTATCTTGATCAAACCCAGAAGATTTTTAAGCACTAAGTTCTTCATCTAAACTTTGGTGACTAATTATTATGAACTTGCATCTTGGGCAGTACCAGTCATCCTCTGGGACTCTTTACGTCAAGTCTTTTTTAAAACACGATTGATGAACAGCTCCGAAGCACAACTCACATATCACAATAGCATCACTGTCTTCACTTGTGAATTGCAAGCAAACCTCGCATCTTATAGACTTATCATCTTGCTAATGCTTCAAATTTAAAAACTAAGGGTACATTTTCCTTAATGCCTCTTTCTGATCCTCGTTAATAGGTTCCACTTATCGTTCAAGTGGCTTTGAATTTTATGATAACGATTTTCTTGATCTTGAGTTTCTTACTTGATTCTAAGCTTTGACTGGTGCTTGCTATTCATATCTCATATGAATATCAGACTCATTCCTAATTACATTAATTTCCTCTTAGTACTACTCTTGCTGCATCTCCTTAGGTGAACACTAAGGAGAAGTAATTGAAAACTTCAATGGACTATCTTTTTAAATTAGCTTATCAGAAGCTTAGGATGCGAGATTGGGTGAGGGATTCTTTTTTAAAGACTCACTGTTTTATGAGGATATGGTTCTTGAACTAGACTGTTCAGAACTGCTACTATTCTACTCCTCGCTATCACTGTCACTCTCTGAACATGAGGATTAAGAGCTGCTCCTTCTACTGGATTTGGAATTTGCACTTCGCCTTTTTGAGTTAGCTGATTTATGTTTTTAGAATGCCGCACTTTCTTTAGTTGAATAATTTGGAGTGGATGGATATTTTGTGTATTTTTTAAGGCAGGGAGCAGCTGGGACTGCATTGATGGGAGGGACATGCTTCCTCTTTTAGTTTAAATTTTAGCTTTCTACTTTCATTTGAGTGGAATGTGTTTAAATGATCTTAAGCAACTTGTATCTAATTGGTTATAATATTGGCAGAATAATTTACAATAAGAATAGAATGAATATTCAAATTGCTTGCTTCCTATTAAAATATTTGTATTATTGCAATATCATATTTAATTCCTGATGATAAGTGCACGAGGAGAAGTTGTCTTGTGCTTAATCAGATTAAGTTAGGAAATAAAGCAATTGGAGAATATGTCTCTCCCTCAGTAGTCTTTGTAGTTGGCTTCAATTTCTTGGAGAATAGACTGAGCAAGTTGCTCCATCTACTGCTCAGTTCTGGCCTCTGCATATATTCTGAGGATGTCCTCTGTGCCTGAAGGTCTCACGAAAGCCTTGCCTTCTTCCACAGCTCCCACCAGCTCATCTATCTTGTTTTAAAGCTCAATGGGCTGACCAGTCTGCTTTCATCCCAGATAGGTTTGAACTTTGTTCTATCTCTCACAACTGCTTTGTAGTTTCTTGAGGGGTTTTCTTCGTAGATGGCTGCAAAGTCCTGAATAGACATATCCAAATCTCTCATGATTGCTTCTAAAACGAGCACGTTAGCAATTGCATCTCCAACACACAGATTAGATATCTTGAGTAGTTGAAGCAATTTCTTGGCTTCTATTCTGCCCTCAGCAAGGTAAGGAGCCAGAGCTTTCTCAACTTTATCCATGTGGGCAGTGACTGTTCCATGTCCGTTTGGTTCATCATTTGCTCCAATATCGAATCTTTAGACGATTGGATGTGCGTTCTTGACTCCGTGGGACACAACTCAGAGCAAATGCCTTTAACTCCTACGAACTTAGTTGCTCGAGAATTCACATACGCAGTCTACACTAGCATATATTTTTTAAATTATTTTTAATCTAAACTATTTATTCATTTCATTTTTATAAATTATATTATTTTTATAATTTAAATTTTCTTAGACTTATATATGATGATGTATAATTTTGTAATGAGCACATAGCTGAGTTGCTCCTAAGTGATAGCTAGCTTATTAAGTAGGTCTTGGATGTACATGCTGATCAGCACAAACTGCTTATCTCCATCAATAAGAACTAGCTTGTCAGTGACAGCGTCTCTGAAGAAGTAGATCAGTCTGTCTGCATCTCCGTCGAAGCTGGCGCACTTCTTACCCTTAAAAGCTTCTCCTCCCTCCTTAAACCCAGTTGGGAAGTGCATGTCTTTGTGCACAAACTCAGCACCACACTCATCATTCAACATAGTTGGTTCTAGATCATCATTGTAGAACTACACATTCAAATCTCCCTCAGCTAACAACTAATTAAAGTGAGAATACTTTAAGCTTATTTATGAAACTTATGGAGGATCTTCATTTGAATAGAACCCACTCCATTAGCGCAGTCAAGGTGAAGCTCATTCTAGTACTTCTCGAGGGGCTTATCCTTGATAAGAGTCAGGAAAGCCTTGAACTGCTCTGCGAAGAACGAATTGTAGTCTCCCTCTTACACTTGTGAGTAGCCATCTGCAGCAGCCTCCTTACCCAATTTGAAACCTTTCTCTGTCAAGAAATGCAACTGAGGAGTGGTCACTAATCCATAGTCCTTGAAATTTACTCCTATCTCATTTACAATCCTAAATAAATTGCAAATACTTATCTGCTTGACTCCATTGATGAGTGCTTCAGAGAGTTGGTTGCTGCTTACTCTAGTGTCTCTGCCCACGAACACGTATCCCTTGTTAAGTGTGGTGAGGATCTGGTGTTCCTTAAACTCTTCATCCATCTCTCTCAGAGTGGTGGCTAGATCCTGAGAGTTGACAATAAGTTCTGCTTTTTTCTCCCAAGCCTGCTCAAGCATAGATCCATCTGCCTCCACAATCTTGAGGCCATTATCTTGCTTAGGGTTGTGAGAAGCTGTGATCATGCATCCCATCAGACCTTCCTCAGTCACCTTTGCCTTGATGCAATTCATGAATATTTATATGGTATGATAGCTGAAAGTATACCTGCTCTGAAGCAAACTTTATCCAAGTGAGAACCAAGAGTTCTGAAGCCTGCAGTGCCATAAGAGAATGTCTTTTCGATGGTAGGGTAGAGTGCATCTGCTTCAACAATTCTCTTCAGCATTTAAACAAATGTTATTAAAGAGTGGAGCATTTGTTCTTTGTCGATTGAGTTAGGGGAGTTGGAAGATTCCATAATAAGATTTATTATATATCTTGTAAACGCGATCAAAGATATAAACCATTCTTCTCTTGTCTGCAGAGTGTATGTTTGAATATGAATTTGAAATAAAACTATAATTATAAACAACAAAAGAAAGGGTGCAAGCTTTCTCAACAAACTCTATCAAACCAATTCCCCTTAAAAATACTCATAAACACAGACATATTGTGAAGCTAATAGTAAATAATGCAATCATCAGTTTCTAATACTCAAATGGAGTAGGTTAAGTCTCTCCTCAAAGACCATTTAGAGTCTCACAAGTTTTTCGACACTCTCAAGTCAGCCATCGCCAAGGATCCTAAGCTCGCCACGCTAGATCGCAACCAAATCATTGAAAAACTCAAAAGCGAAGGCATCCTCAACGACATACTCTAGCTTATTCTTCATTCTTTATGTTATTTAACTAGCAAATTCCTGTTAAAAAGCAAATTGGAGGGCAGGACTAGCAGTCAGCAAAGGTCTAAGCATACGAAATTAAGAAACTTTAGAGCAAGACTTCAGGAGGAGGGACAGTCAAGCTGTTTAACAATGAAAACTTAGACCCCACTCGCAGGTACATGAGTGTAAAGATAGTTCATCTCAAGGCTTTTCTTGACTTCATCAACGCCAAGGACGATGAGTATGTGTTTAATATAGATAGTAATAGCTAGGTTTAAATTGTTCGTTACAGTTTCTTTCCTGCACCAGAGATTCCAAACTTAAATTAACTTTGCAGCAGTTGACGTGGAGTTCCCTGAAGAGACATTTGTGTTTGACTTTGCAGGTGCCAATGATTTCAATCATCTGAGACTAGAGCCTTCCTAACTCATGAAACTTAATTAAATGGTGCACATCACTATTCTAAGACAAAAGAAGGGAGAGAAAGCCATTGTGATGGGCACCAAAAACATCGACTGGAGACCACTACTACACTCCAACAGCATTGAAATCAACGCTGAAATACTTCCTATTGATCTTAATCCAATAATTTTAAGTTAAGTATCTTACCCATCAAGGGTCTTATTTATTTATTACTTTAAATTAGGTTCACTTGGTGTAATACAGATGCATCTAGATATAATACCCCAACTTAACAAGCAAGAAATGCTTAACGAAGAGTCAGTTATGAAGTAACTCTCTCTAGAGAGGAAGTTTGAATCAGAGTCACTACAGAAATTCCTTGACTACGCTAACGAGTGGTGGAATGAATTCAAAGCCATCCGCCACAATCACAAGACAAGACTAGTTAAGATATTTGCTGAAACTGACGACAGAGAAGCCAGTGTCTACAAACCAGTTTGCTCTCTTGTGAGGCCTATGATTGCAGACAGAGTCGGCAATCTTGAGACTCCACTACATGCAGCTAGATTTGTTTCTCTCATACCATTTTAAAGACTAGAAGCTTTATTTAAACGAATATATAATTATCGCCTTAATAATGCTCCTGGAAAAGATAAGGTAGAAGTGTGGCACTCCATGTAAAGCTTTCTCTCAAGAGTAAGGCTTAATTTATTTCTCATTGACCTTATAGGGATGTGGCGACTCGGAAGATCATGCTGTACTTCTATGCAACTTATTGCTTGGCTTTGGGCTTGAAGCTTATGTCTGCATAGGCACCAACAGTGAAGGAAGTCATGCTTGGGTTCTAACAAAGACTCTGGGAGACGGGTCAGGAAAAGAGAAAGTTCACTTTTGGGAGTCTTTGACTGGCTAGAAGTTAGAATTTGACGATCCAAGAGTACACAGGTTTTACCGCACTGTTGGATGCGTGTTCAATCACAAGTTTTTCTTTGCAAATGTACAAGCTGACGACAGAGTAGTTAACACCAACTGGAACTTCAAAGACGAGTTCATGTGGAAGGCCATGCTCCCATCAATGATCAACACCCTCTCTCCTTCACAAGGAGATAAGTTATTGTAATTCATTTTTAGGAATAGGGTACCTGATGCCCAGTACTATGCACAACATCGGAGCTGAGGAAAAGCAGATTGAAAACTTACTAAAGGAGAAGATAGGAAGTGTGAGAATCAATGACGAAAATGTATCTACTATCCGAAAAATAAATTAACATGCATAACTATATAAAAGGTATAGCAGTTATTATAGCTGGGATAATCATCTGTCATATTTGTTGCAGTCAGCAATGCTTAACTACGAACTTGAGAGAATAGGAGGAGTCAGTTTCGCAAACGAAGAGTTCCAAGCATCTATTAAGAACTACGTACCAGAGGGGCATGTCTTCAAAGCTCTGCCTGTTCAGTTCACTCACTTTGACACTGAGCGCATGATCCACCACATCTACAACAACAAAGTAGGCAAGGAGATACTCGCTGCTAGAGGAGATCAAATGAAGCACGCTATCAGAGTCAAGATAGTCTGTTACCCTGAAAACGTATGCGCTGTCTGGGTAATGCTTGCCTGCAGATTCAGAAGCATCCACTGATATTTAAACTAATTGCTTCCTCTAATCTTAATATGAAAACTTAAAAATTATGAATTTACTTATTAATTTTCCTAATTTTAAATCCTATAACTTGCCTTTCTTTATCCTCAAATATAATTTTATTCTTTTAAAATTATTCTGAATTTTAATTAAAAATAATCCCTTTAAGTTTTTTATTAAGAATTTTAATTTTCCAATCAATTTATTACTACATTCTGCTTTTTCACTGAAATTGTAAACAAAGTTTAAAATATCTAATTAGTTAGTAAGGATAATTTCATTTATTTTTTGAATTGATGATGCCCAAGTCTCTTTCCAGATCCTGGGGCTAAAATATTTCAAAGTTATTATCACTGGCTTGCTTATTGGACTGCTGCTTGCTATCATATAAATAATTAAAAATCACTTTTATTACAGTAGTGGCCTTTGTCCTTTGATGAGTTAGAGCCAAGGAATCTCTACTTTCTCTCTTTTATCCTATCCAAGAAGCCTAAATTTGATTTATCATCAGCAGGACTCTCCTAATTACCTCCGCAAACCTTAGCTTAATTCCTCATCTCCTAGTCAAATGAGGCCTCAGACAAATCCTTTCGAGAGCTCTCAGATTTATTCTACATTTATTGCTGATGAAGAAGACTATTATTTGCAGATGTAGCTCTTTCATTTCTCTCTCTTCCCAGCTACTATTGGTTCTTTGTTTCAGTTATAGAAATTGTATATTCATCATCTGAATCCAAATTTATGAATACTTGCTGCTTTTTCTTTTCACCCATAGCATTTTGATTGGATTAATCAAGCTAATAATTTACTCATCTATTTAATAAAGGATGAAGGAGCATCACTTTTAGTCAAAGGCTATTTGGAGTTCTGAATATTCCCAAACTACTTCTATTTCTTCTATTAAGCTTCCTCTTCTTTACTAGAGCACTTATTCTATCTTTTCTTAAGACTATCTCGAACATATTGCTAAACCTACTATAATATAATGCTCATACTATGAGTTTGAGATAGCGCTATTCACTGTTTTAGTCTTGCCCTCATCCAAGATGTAATTTAAATTCGCACCAAAGTTCCTATCGTCCTGCTTCTAAATATTCCTTTAGCCTTCATTTCTAAGATTCAGCCGCATAAATTAGACCCTAGGTTTGGAATCGGTTGACTGATTCATTTAAAAACCTTGTTGATTAGCTTTCATCAGATTATTCATAACATCATTAACCATTCTGAATGAAAACAATATTGTAGAAATTTTATTTAAAATCGGTGATCGGTTAAAATAATATTGTAGTAGTAGCATTGAATTCGCAAAAAATTTTTTTTCTTAGAAGAGTGTCCACTGACAGTTGGAGGGAAGAGGCTGGGTTTCCTGATGTAGTTGGCAGGTTTCGTGGCAGTTTGAATTGTTTGCTTTATTCTAGGTGTGATTCAAATGAAATAAGGAATTAATTAAAAAGTACGCCTTAATTAAATAGGTTTGATTAGTTTGGCACGAAATAGGCCTGAATATTGGAATACTGAATATTGGAATAGTGGGAAAACTGGAATATTCCAGTGAAGATCAGGACTCCAGAGGGGTGTCGGGAGGGGTTAGGCGGGGGGCTTCTTATTAGGGCGTAAAAATATTCCAATAGTCCAACTATCTCGGCGATGAAGTGAATTATTAATTAGGGGGCGAATACTTAAAACTTAAAAGACATAACCATCACAACCTATCCTACTTGCTCCATTCTTCTTCTATCTCTGATTGATCTTGGAAGTTTCCCTGCGATGTAGGTCAAGTCTTAGGTGCTAGTATCTATGATCTCCTCTTAATCTTCTCTGAGTGCAGGCCGAGTCCCCCCCCTCTTCGTTCAACCTATCCTCACAGTGCATGGCTAGTTGGGCTGCATGCATCTGGCAAGCCTTCAGTCCTCAGTTCTCATCTCACCGCATCTCAACGAATCGAGCGCTGGTCCATCAAGGCGCCTCTCTCCAGCTCATTCAGTTAGTTTCTAGTTGCTGCGGCCCAGTGAGCTCTATTTGAGTAGAATGACCATGTAGAGCGATCCACCCCTTGCAGTCTGATAGATGGGGCCCATGCTTCCTCTGAAAGCGCGTGTGGTCATTGACGCATACAGAGCGGTAGCTAGCCAGCCAGGGAGAGCAGCATTGAGAGCCAAGGAACATGCCTTCTCCTTATGGTCGGCCTCAGGATCTCTCGCCTTTGAGCTGGAGCCGTTCATGGCAGTGGGATCTGCGAGGGAGAATGCCGTGGCTCTTTAAGAATGCCATGAATATTTAATAACTTAAACTAAGTATTCGCACCCTAATTAATAAATCTCACTTCACTCGCCGAGATAGTTGGACTATTGGAATATTTTTACGCCCTAATAATGAAGCCCCCCGCGCTAACCCCCTCCCGACACCCCTCTGGCAGTCCTGATCTTCACTGGAATATTCCAGTATTCCACTATTCCAATATTCCAGTATTCCAATATTCCAGGCCTATTTCGTGCCAAACTAATCAAACCCTATTTAATTAAGGCGTACTTTTAATTAATTCCTTATTTCATTTGAATCACACCTAGAATAAAAGCCAATAAATCAAACTGCCACGAAACCTGCCAACTACATCAGGAAACCCAGCCTCTTCCCTCCGACTGTCAGTGGACACTCTTCTAAGAAAAAAAATTTTTGCGAATTCAATGCTACTACTACAATAAATGGGAAGTTGCAACTTCATATCAGTTTAAATCGCAGATTCACCCCCTAATCTGTAGCTTGTTCGTTAGAGAATCAAAAATTAGTATAATTTCTTCTTTAATAATCTCAACAGCACCTCTCAGTAGCGAGATATGACTCACGCACTCTTCTTCATCTTCTTCATTAGAACTTGTTTCGCTTTTAACTCTTGACGATGCGCACCTACACAAAAGTTGCAAGGATAAAAAGTTCTTAGAATTTCATGCTGAATCGAATGGCGTAATAATTATTCAAATTAGACACACTTCAACTGTCACCGATTTGTTCCATTTTAATTTAATATCAAATTTAGTTCTCTTTTTTATTAAGTTCTCAGCTATATTATGGGATGAATAGAAATAGATTATCACATAAATAACTCTAGAAATTAAAAAGTGGTTTGTTTGATTAATATAGCTGATTAAAAATGAAATTAATTAATTAGTTATTAAACAAAATGGGTTTTGAAAGTGATGAGCTGAAGCAGCTCCTGCAATTCAAGATATTATTCAGAATGCAAATACATTTTTGTAAATAATAACCCTTGAAGTACTTCTTATCTAAACGATGAGTTAAAGTAAGATAATATTCGTAATAGTAAAAATAGTTTTAGAAATTGCATGTTAGACAATTTTCAAGAATTGAGGAAACTTAAAGTGAAATGGAAAGACTTAAATCCATTAAACTAGCTTCATAAACTTGACCAGGAATTCTAAATATGAACTAAAAGATAGAGATAACATTCACTAATGCTTAAATACTAGTCATTTTGCTTATGTATATTTAAACAATTGTATTTCAAGAGTTATTTATGTGATCATCTATTTCTATTCATCCATAATAACCATAGCTTAATGGCGCTTCAGTTTATCTTACACAATCTTCTCATCAAATAAATTAATACTTTTAACTTCGAATCAAGTTAAAAAGTTGGCTAAGTTCTCTTTCCCAAAAGCTTTTCTTCAACTCTCGATTGTTTAAGTGGTTTTTCTTCATCTGAATCTGAATCAATTAAACTTATTACCTCTTAATGATTCTAAGGGCCTTAATGATTATGAACTTGCTAAGCTACAGTTGTTGGCTTTGAACTTTCCTGATACAAACTACTTTTACTATGAGTCTGTGAGCCTAAGTCACTCTTATCCTTGACATTTTAGCTTCCTTATTCACTTTGTTGATTAAAATAAATTGAAGATGCTTAGAATCCTTTAATTTTTCTTACTTCTTTTCTTCTTCCTCCTAGATTTTTCGACTCTCGTGTTCTTACTCAGAAATGAAAGAGTTTTTACTCCAGTTCCAATAAAGTATTCTTTTGCCAGTCCTAAGCCTTAGCTCAGAGTCTATGGTTATAGCCTTCTCTGTAGAATGAATCAAGTTAGACGCATCTCGTGAAGCTTTGTGCTCCTCAGGAGTTAGGGCTTCCAAAATACAGTTAAAGAAATCATCATGGTAGAGTTCCACTGCCCTCTTGTTGCAGATTGGGCACTTAAGAGTTTGGGTATTCATAATAAAAACTCTAATTCATCATAATGCTTTATCCTTATTCTTGTTCTGCGTAACATAGGTAAACAGATCGAAGCACTAGAAGTGGCCACAAAGCTTTCCCCTTCCAGGATATTTAATTGTCTCTCTGAGCAAATACTGGCAATTAGTCCTAAGCTTCTCTTGGTCTATTAAATTTTCCTCAAAGTTTCTCATAGTTATTTGAGCACCCACTTGGCAAGGCAAATGCTGAATGTTATTCACAATATTCTCTACATCAACTTGCTCGATATTTTTAGCTTTGAAAACTCCAAACACAAATCTGCATTCGTTATCTTTTTCATAAGGAGTAGAAGTAATCTACACTTTTTACTTGTCTGTATCTGTTGCATTAAATTATATAATATCATGCAAGCTCGTCTGTGATGATGAAGGGGAAATCTTTTCTTCGCCCAGCCATCAAGGGATTCTTAGCTTTAATGTCAGTCTTCTTTCTGCTTTAAAAATTTTAAATCTTAAATTTTAAATGCTATTGACTTTAACTTAGTAGCCTGGAGGAAACTCACATTCATACTCAAACTTGCTGTTTAGCTTGATTGATCTAATTTGAATATCCTCATTCTTGGCTTTAGTTTCTTTTGTACTCATTCTAAATTCAATGATTATTCATAACTTCATTAATCTAGCATTAAAAAATGATTTGAGTTTGATGATGCTTATCTTTAGGGGGCACCCCCAAAGTTACCAAACTCTGACTTATCCTTTTCGTAGAAACTGAAAAGAAATCTAAAGCTGTCATTTAGCATGATATGCATTCTTAAATCTTAGAAGGTTTAACTGAGTAGGGGTTATTGAAAATCTTCAAATTGAACTTTTCTCTAGAGCCACACTTGTAGCAGCAATCGCTGGGCAAACTTTAACCCGTAAAGCTAATGCTAGATATACTTTCTGCTTTATGTGTTTCATCTGAGCTTTTCATTTATGAGGTTTTATTATCAGAAGAATTAGACTTCTAGAGACAATGCAAATTCTTGGCATGCTGTCCAACTTTGTTTATTTGACTATTCTAGCTTTGAACTTCATTTTATGAATTTTATTTTTGAATATCATTTGTAAATTGAGCTTGGTTGCTTTTTGGAGTATGTGAAGTAGTAAGATTCTCTTAATTTGTTTATTGAATTTGAGGAGGTGGAATAAAGAGCAGTTGATTGTTTGCATTTTGTGAAATCATATTGTTGATTGATATTAGCTATTCTTACATGCCAATTGCTGTTCTATTAGGGTAAAAGTTTTAGCCCATAATATTCAGCTGCTGCAGATTAGAATAGTTTACTGCCAAACCCATTTGACTAAAATATTTAATCAATATCTTAATAGAATCATTTTGATGACCAATAAGGTTGCTAGGATTTTGGAAAAGAGCCCTCTAATGATGATATTGATTGATGAATTATGGAATCTAAATCTTATCAACTTAACCATCTTGCTTTTTGCTTTAATTCAGATTCAAAGAAGAAGAATATAATATATATTTAAATAGGAAAGCAAATATGAATCTGAATGATCCTGAGAAGTGGAAAGTCTTTAAGTTATCTCACTCTAGAATTACTGAATTCTTTGGCTTCTGATAATTGCCAGAGCTTGCTCACTGGGATATTACCTGGTAGGTTAAAGAGAATTAAATAAGAAGACAAAGTTAAATAAGATAATTTAAATGAGGCCAAAAAGATCCTTTCTACACTGACATAAAACCTTATTGCTATACACAAATCATTAATTACAACAATACAAATTAATCAAGAGAAGGAATATGAAAGTTTCTTACATTTAAAATTTGCTCTGGATTGCTCATCGAGGAGCTAATTTATTCAATAGTTTAAACTACTGCATTCGCTGAGGGTAGAACCAAGTTTTTATCATTTGAAATATTCTCGCATTTCTGATTTAAAGAAGATTAATAAAAACAGCCTTTTAAAATTAATATTCAATTTTTCAAAATTATATTAATTTTATCTAAATATAATCGGTTTCTGTGTTTAATATTTATTTTGGTTACCAGAAATTACTTTTTTTATATTTTTGAGAATGATTAAAAAGACTAAATTATCAAACTCAAATGCTATTTATAGAAATACTGTAAAGATTTGACCTATTAGTATGGAATTATTATATATTTTATTGTTTTTCTGCTTCAAAATAATAAATATACAAAGATTACAAAGCCTCATTTTACACATTCACTGAATCATTCAAACTATATTTTATCCATCCAGATTTTCATTCCTTGGTATAATCATTTCTTTATCAATTTGGCTGTTTTGAAAATTAGAGGTCAGTTTTTATGACTCTTTCTCTGTTTGATTCTAAATCTACTCGATATTGCTAGCACTATCTTGAATTTAATTGGGCTTATATATCTCTTTATCTGTAAAATGTCCTTAAATTGTACTAGGTTATGACTAAACATCTTTTGCTTAATTTTGTGATTATTGAGATTCTAGGTCTTTTAAACTTTCTCTGATAAATTTTACAACCTTATTAACAATTTAAGCATGTGAATTTAAAGTTGATAGCGAGTTAAAGATTTTGCTCATCTTCATCCATTTGATCATCTTCTAAGTCGAGACTAAAGTCTACATCTAATTCTTCTATGCATGGCCATTTTCTCTCTTCTTAGTCGAGCTTCTCGAGTAACTCTTTGTTTGCGATAGACTGCTCATTTTTGCCGCAATTTTACTCACCATCTTGAAGTTAAGTAGTTTATTTTGGAGATTTAAGGTTTTATTTTAAGTCAAAGCTAGATTGTTCTTGCTTATTCTTTATTGATTTCATATCGAAGTCAGAGAGATTCTCCATATCGATATCTACTTCGCACTCCTCTCCTTTTTTCTCATTAATATTTTAACTCTCTTAACTACAGTCAAATTCAAAACTTACAACTCTTGATGATAGATAAATAATTTATTAAGCTAATATATATTTAATAATAAGAGTTTAATTTTAGTCATGTTGGTTTTTGAATTGTCCAAATTTGTTGTCCATTTTGTTTTATGCTTATTTAATTATTTATTTATTTAATTAGCAGGTAAGTCTTTCCTTAAATAAGTTGCTTGAGGTTGAATTAAATTTGTTGCTCTTCTTGTCAATATCGAAATATTTTAAAGTTGACTTTTTATTGTCACTTTAATTATGTTAAAATAATTAAATTTATTTTTATAATGAGATTTGATGATTTTAAAGGAGTAGTAAGACATTTTTTGAGTTGAAGGGTTCCTCTGAATCTTTAACTTTTCTAATCTAACCAGTGTGCTACTTACGATATTCATGCAACTAGAAAAATATATGGATGAAGCAAGAGTATATATTCATGCTATGAGAGGATATGTGGCGAGTTGGCTAAGTTTATTTCACTTTTAATTTGTTAATGAAGCCTTTACAACCTTATTTTCTTATTAGCTTGCTTTTATTCTGACAAGAAATTATAAATTCATATAATTTAAAATAGCAGAATTTGAAATCTGTTCTCCATTCATATTAGGCCTGTCAGGTTTAAGATCTATTCTCTTGGCTTGGTAAGAGTAATTCTTTAATTTTATCTTAACTCAACTGTTAGGAAGATGATTACTTGTTTGAAAGATGAATAGATATCTAGAGAGGCTGCTTAGAATTAGAAAGTGTTCTTGCTACAATATTTTCTCCGAGATCTTCAGCACCATTAAAAATCTAGTAATTCAATTATTTACTTAAACTTAAATTAGAATGGGAAATCTGCTGGTCTTCTTCTCTTTAACTTTGGCTAATAATCTCTGAGATAGTATCATCTTTTTCATCGCTAATTTAAGACTGCGAATAGTTTGCTCTTCTTCGCTGAATAATTCTTTTGTTTTCTTCATTTTCAATTAATCGCTCTGACTTAACAGGAGTTACCAGGTCACTTACAACTATTAGCTATTCTGCCTTTTATAAGTTAAAAACTAACTATAAAACGTATTTAAAATTGTAATAGGAAAATTATATCGTCTATCAGGGTTTTATTTCACTTAAACAAATTTATAAGTCAGAATTACAAACATTTATCTTATAATTATTTATTCGTATTTATCTAAATCAAAAAATCATATTTTAATAAGAATAAGGACACATAAATTAAAAACTTTAAAATTTTAAAACTTTAATTAAAGTATTGAAATTGTATTTTATTTAATAATTTCCACAATTGTTCCCATAAAACACTAATTCAATCAATGTTATAATATTTTAAGAAACTTAGTAAGATTAATTTTATAGATGGTAAATATAATTTAGCGATAAGTACATCAGGTAATTATTTACATTTTATTATACAGGTATTATTTACTAGAAATTAGTAAAAGTTTTATGTATATCTTATAATAAAGATTATTTAAGGTATAATTGGCAAGAGATGCGTCTTAAATTTGTTTTGATGGCTGTTGGTCTTCCTGCTTTTTAGGAATGATCTAAAAGGATATTTTAGTTTACTTTAAACCCTGTAATTTAGGAGCGTCCTTATTGTTGCGAGGTCTTCCTCTCTTTATTGTGGGCTGCTGAATTTAAGGCTAAATTACATAACCGCATTAACTGTTATAAAAAACTAAATCAATCATATTTTAATTTTAAATGTATTTACTGTTTCTTTAAACGCTTTAAGAATAAATGTTTGCATCTACTTTTACTGGTGATTCAAACATTTTATTTATTATAAACAAATATAGTCTTTGAATTCCATAAATAATAATATTATAAAGTTATTTTAAATCTATCCTTTTATAGTCATTAAAAAGATTCATTTTAGGAACTTTTTATTCAAAATTCTCTTTCTTTAAATATTATTCTTTCTAAAACACAAAAAGTATTAAAATATAATTAGATAATATTTTTTTCTCTCTGTTTTATATAAGATAATATAAATATTTTAGCGACGATTTACTGTAAGTAAGTATCAGGCATAATGGCATGCTATTTTTAACGATTATTTCTAGTTATTTTCGATTTATCTAAGATAATTAATACCCTAAAAACGCTAAGATCACTAAATGTATTCGTAATTATTTAGAATTTAAATTTGGAACTCTATTTTAAACTAATTTTATTTTATTTTTTTGCTTATAAATTCTTGAATAAATTTAATTTAAACACTTTATGGACCTCAATATTCTTAACTTAGGTTGCAATGACTTTATAGAATCAGCACCTTAATTGCTTCAGAAACTTAAGTTTTTGTAAGTTGTTGGTTTATTTAATCCTAATCAAACAGGTTTTTAAATTTGAATGAGTCTTTAAAAATAGAAATATATTATAGAGGGAGTATTATTTTTCTTTTCTAATTGATTTTAACTTCAGCACCACATTTATTCTTTTGCCCTCTTCTGGCATTTGTGAGTTTCTTAGTATTTTAAATGTCAGTAATTATCTGTCTAATTTATGAATGCTAGAATTACTCTAGTAAAATATCATCTGCAATTCTTAGCTCTTTCTGTTCAACATTCTTTCTTTCAAATATCCCATTGTTATTAAAAAGACTAATTTAAACTTTAAAATTTATAGAGATTTTATTTATGTTAAGTTCCGAAGAAAATTTACATAAATTAAAGAAAATTTTAAAAATTACTCTAAACTTATAAATAAATCTTTAAAATTTAATTCAGTCTTTTTATTTATTCAAAAATTTAAAACTATAAAACTCAATAGAATTTTTAAATATTAAGAACTTCATCTGTAAGCTTTGTTAAAAGATCTGAATAAGGTGATACTGCGCTTTTCTAATGATAAATAATAAAATAAATGAGTTGACTGGTCAAAAATATAATATAAATATCTCTATCTTTTAGGAGTTTTTATAGTTCCTTGCATTTGATTTGACTCAATCTATATTAATGTTAATAATTATGAGGAGTCAATAATTTTAAGAAATGAGGAGATACTTACATGATCTAATCAACAAATATATAATAATATAAAGAGAAATTCTTGGATTTTTAGTAGATATGCAATTCAGTTACACATACAGAGCAAACAAAGCTTCCTTAAAGCTCAAGGAGCGCAGTCTTTAGGGTCTTGTCTGAAGAGATTTTTGATTTTGCACTGATCTTCATTGTGTTCTCTCTTCCAATTGTGCTTGTGTTCTGCTAATCTTTGTTCCATGTGCTCGAGATATTATAGCTGCTCACTTCTGCAAGGACCAACAAGTTGCTGTGAATCTTTTCATCTGCCTTTCTCTCTGTGAGGTGGTTAAATAGTTGTAAATTCTAGTGATTTGCTCTCCAATGCTGTGTCTTCGTATGTGTCCATGTTATTTCCATTTAAATTCTAAAATGATAATTATTAAATTGTAGAACTTAATACTGATTAATTTAATTTTATTTGCTTATAAATTTAAATTTTTTAAAATTTATACTTAATACACTTTTAATGATTTTAAAGATCAACTGATTCTTAAATTGATATTTTTTTATGGATTTACCTATTGATAGTTTTATTTGAATGAGCTTTAAAAATGAATATATATCAGTTTATTTAGTTCTTCTAATTGATTTTTGCCCTTATTCTTTTTTTCTGGCAGTGAGTAGTATTTTAATGTCAGTAATTATCTGTCTAATTTAGAATGCTAGAATTATAGAAAATATCATAGCAATTCAGCTCTTTCTGTCGAACATTCTCATTCAAACCCCATTGTTATAAAGCTAAATCATTAAAATTTATAGAATTTTATTTAGTAAGTTCCAAGAAAAATACATAATTAAGAAAATTATTACTGAACTTAAAATAAATCTTAAAATGAGCAGCTATAATCATATCTCACATTAAACAATAGATTAAGCAGAACTTCAAGTTTTACAATCTGAAAGAGTGAACACAATGAAGATCAGTAAAATAAAAGAGTCTCTGTCAGACAAGACCCTAAAGACTGTCTCTACTTGGAGTTTTAAGTTCCTGCTTTGATTTGCTCTGTATGTTAATGAATTGCATATCATAATTTTAAAAATCCAAGAATTTCTCTTTATTCTGTTTCTAAAGTGGATATTTTTAACCTTTTTTCTTTTAACAAACTTTCTCCATTAGGGGCTATTGCTCATATAAATCTCCCAGATAATCAACTATCTCTTGATAAAACTCAGAATTTGCTTCTTCAATTCTTAAACTAATTTACAAAGATAAAATAAAGTAAATAATGGAAGGGATACTAATTTCTTCAATTATTATTCTTTAAAATTAGTTTTTAGGCTCAATTAAATAAGACATTATTATATAGGAAATAATTAAATGCAATTGTGAGAGCAGTGGCGAGTAAATAGGCTTTCGTCTCCTTACTGGGAGTATAGTCTTCACTCAAAAAACGCTTTTTAATTTTGAAATATGTGAACAAGTGATTGAGAAGTTAAATGCACATCCTGCTCAGAGGCTCAAACATTTGAGACCGGAAGTTATAAAAATATTATAATAACGACATATCATATTTAAGTGATAAATGAACAGAGCATTGCCAATTTATTCTTATAAAGAGGTAGTTCTGTTGTCGATTTCCATAATTTGCTTGAGAGTACTATTATTTTTCAATGAGATCAGATTCTGCGCTTGATAATTTAGCATTTATTATTGTGCGGCCTGACATTTTTCTTCCTCTAACAGCTAATCTAATTTATTATTTTCACTTTTCTGAGATTTAGAATCAATTGAGATTGGAGTTTATAACTAAGGTGAAGATTAAATTATTAAGCTGTAATATTTTAATTTAAACCTTTCCAAAATTAACTAAAATATTGATGAATAAAATTTACTAAAATTGATTATCCTTTAAGTTTTAAATTATTTTGATATATAGATTTTCTGAGAGAGTATTATGATTTGATTGAATGGGTTTGAGGAGCTTTATTTTAATATAATTTTGGAGGGAGATAGCCATTTTAATGTGCTGTTAATTTAGAAACTATATCAGTTTGGCATTTAACCTCACCCTAAAATGAAATCTCGTTTGCATTTTGACTAGGGTTGTCCTTTGGCTGAGAAACCGTATCATCCATTACTTAATCCATAAGCATATCTTGATCAGTCAAGGATTTAGGTCACTCTTAGATATGATATAAAAAATATATATTTTTTAATCTCTAATTAAATGAAAGGGCATATAAGGGACTTGCTAAGTTGAAGAATTAACTTATCTTCTCTCAAATGTTGATTGAGGGAGATGATTTCGCGCATAATCTTCAGAGGAACTATCTGAACAGTCCTCATTTATCACGCTCAGCTACTTCTCTTTTACTAATTCATTCATTTCAAAAACAGTTGGGACAGTTTAAACAAATTAGCTTAATCTCCATTAAATAATACAGTTTCCATTAGGACTACCTAACAAATATACAAAATTGGTTCTCATTAAATTAAGCATAATAAATATAAACTTAGAAAATTCCAAGAAAGTAATATAGTTAACCACAAAAATAAAGATAAAATAGTAAAATACTTATTAAATTATTTATGCTAACAACTGTTGGATTTTCTGAGATTGGGTAAAGTATCTTGAGAACTAGGATCCAAATTGCTGTCGTTAAAGGGAATGCTGGCCTTATTGAGTTTGAATAGTTCTCGCCATGAATGAGTAAACTTTTGCTGGATTCACTAATGTCCATTCCCTAATTTTCTTGCTGTTTCATATATTCATCTTCATCTGAATTGATTATTTTTAATGTACTTGTAATATAGTTTAATAAGAGAATAGCTAGATAAAGAACTGGACTTCATGCTTTAGTGGAGGGCCTTAGTTTTGTAGGTCTAGAAATTAATCTACTGACTTGGGATGGCATTCATTGGTTGATTTTGTGAATGGTGAGAAGAGGAGTCTGAATAGTTTAAGTGTTCTGACTGCGAAGATTACATTAAACTAGAAACAAAGTATTATTTCAAAGTATAATTTACAATTAGTTTAGATAATTTAAATTTATAATTTTTGTTGTAGAATAAGCTTAATCTTGGACTCCCTCTCTTAATTGTGAAAAGATAAGAGAGAGTTAGTAATTTAATTTAAGATAGAATGAGTTTGATTGACCAACTCCAAAGTGTTGCAAAATAGCTGGAGCAAAGCTAATCCAGAGGTTGGCTTAACTTTTGTTTTTCAATTTATACTTTGCTCTCATTTTTTCATTTCGCTTTTTAGAAAGTGTGAATTCTGAGATTTCTGGCTCTGCTTAGAAAATTTGCAAAAGGAAGAGAGCTGCCACTACTGCTGTGGAATTGGGCGATGAGTCTGGTAACAATCAAAGAGTTTCGATAGACCCCAGAAATGCATTTTTAATAGATCCTTCTCTAAGACTTTTGAATTACTATAATTATTCTTTATAAGCAATGAATGATAAATAAGCAGAAGATCTCGAAATGGAAAGGGCTTTTGATGCTAAAGAAAGACTAAGGTACCAAGAAACCATAAAGTGAGTTTGCAACTAATTCAAATCACATTTTATAATCTGTGCTTTAGGAAACTCGAAGAGGAGAAAGAGAAGCTACTCTTGATTGGCTAGCAACAAGCAACAAGAATCTATTTATTCATTTTGTTCTTTGAATGCACTAAAGAGCGGGAGAGCTCGAGGAGAGCGAAGAAGATAATTTTTATTTTGTGAATTTATCGATAATGAGTAGGAGGAAAAACTAGCAGACTAGATCTAGAAATTCAAGCAGCAAGATGACCTCAAAAGGCAAGGCATTGGCTTTTTCTTCAACTAGCCTCACCAAAATCGAGACTCGAATGGAAAATTGCTTTCTTCACCCAGAAATTTATTCTCAAATAATACTTAAATATATTTAAAATAGATCAAGCAACAAGAAGCAGAAGTTGATTGATAGGTTTGATTTCGTTAACGGAAGGAAAGTCATTCTCTCAGACGAGGAAAATGAGGATGACCAGTTTGATGAGTTTGGAGATAGAATAGTAGTAAGTATAGTTTTAATTTCAAATTGTTGCTCAAAATCTTTTATAGAACCCGTTAGCTTTGAATGAAAACTAACTTTCTCTCGGATTTGGAAATTATTTTATGAGATAATTTTTTAAATTCTGCTGCGAAACTTGCGATTCTGCAAAAAGAGATAACCCAGAAAGAAAAGGAAGCTTAATTTAAGAGAGACCCCAAGAGTAGGAATTGAAACAAAAGGAACTTGAAAAGAAAAGGAAACAGCTGAAGTAAAAGAATGATCAGGAGCTGCTTGAAGAGTTGTATGCTGAAGCCACTCCTTAGAAGGAAACTAAAAGAGAGCAAGATCTTAAGCTGGTTTCAGATATCATCCATGAAAGCATTAGTATCATGTTGTTATAAAGCGTTTAGAATTCTGGCAAAAAGGTCACTCTGGCACTCAGAACTTCTCAAGATCATAGAGAGTTTTTGCGAGCTCAGCTTGCCTCAGCAAGAATGGCTAAGGAAGATGACAGACTTATGAAGTTATTATTTTTGACTGAAGAAAGAGAGGTTCGACAAGAGGAAGTCAGTTGATCTGCTGCTAAGAACCATACTCAACCTCGACATCGTAGACATGTTTTAGGAAGAGTTTTCAGGCTAGAGCACTGGTGCAAGAAAGTACCCGCCCTTGCCAACTGTTTATGATACCTTCAACACGCACTCTGATTATCTGAGAGTTTGGGAGAAACTCTTCATGTACGAGACTTTCAACATGATAGTTAATTCAAAAAGAGGGGAAGATAAGATGTCTGCCGAATCTTAACATTATCTTTACATTTGTGTATAAGTTGAATTTGAGTAGGTGCGAAGACCACAGAAAGTTCTTTCTTGGCAAGGATTTTTAATAAAGAGCAGTGAGTTTTCCTTCTTCGTGAATGCAAGACTCTACGACAAGAAGCCTTCATCTAGCTTTGAATTCATCTTAGGCTAAGAAGTATTCAAAAGGGAAAGACCTCTCACATCTTGACAAGTAGATGAATGATGCTGAAGATAAGGAAGATGAATTCTCCCCACTCAAAGGAGTTAAGGAAAGTGATTTGCTCATCATATCTGCTACTGATTTACTGGCTGAGTCTAAGCAAAAAGGACTTACTGATATCAAAAAGATAATCACTCCCTAGTGGCTTAAGCAGAATCTGATACTGCCCAGTTGCATGTTCGCATATGTTCACGAGAAATGCAGAAAAGGATCTACCTTTCTTGAGTTGAAGTTTAATTGAATAAGTGGTCTATTTAATAAGAAGTTGGATGTGTCTAAAGCGAGTTATCTCTCAAGAATGCAAGAAGCGGAGAAGTAAAATGGGGGATATATCTAGGTGTATTGCTATTTAGTTGAGTCTCTGTCTACCACTCTAAGAGAGTACAAAACTCTCAGAATGAGTGAGTTCTACGGAATGATGGATACTGTTCTCAATCCGAAGGTAACTCTTGAACTCCTTTACAAAGATCAAGAAGCAGGAGATGTTCTCAGACATTTATTAAGAATATTTTGTAATGACATGAAAAGGAGGCTGAGATGAAAAACTTTGTGAGCCTTTATGGGGGCATGTTCAACTAATCTTAGAGAGATGCATTAGTTGAGGTTACAAAGATGGTTGACAATCAAGTGCTTCTCATTTAAGGACCTGTAAGAATTCCATTAGTTATCATTCTTTAGCCTGGTACTGGAAAGACTCATAAATCATTTAAAATTTATTAGATATTTATAAACCTCTTTATATTAATTTACTACAGTGGGAATAATCTCAATGCTTCTAAGAGCAGGAGTAGATAAGATACTGGTTTGCGCACCTTCAAATGCAGCTATAGATGAGATAATTTCAAGAATTAATTCCAAGGGACTTGTTGGTTTGGACTTGTAAGCTAAAATTAGCAAATTTAAATTACAATAGAAAAGAAGAGTAGATTCATGAGCTAATGCTAAGAATAGGGTCGATGGACTATGACCCTTCTCCTTAAGTAAAGCCTCACACTTTGGACCAGAGAGTTACTGTGACGCTCAACAACTCCATGTTGTACGACATCAAGTAGAAGATAACTTGCTGTGAAGAAGCCCATGCCTTGCTCAATAAAGGAGTTCAGCTTGGAGTTGAAGACCCCACTCACAAGCGGTATCTGCAAGTGGTAGTTGCCTCCAACCTCAAGAAGATCAAAGACTTCTTCAAAAAGCACCCCACTTCGTTCGAGCAGAAGAAGTTCTTCCTTGACTAGAAGGCTAAGTTCATTCAGCAACTTGCCAAGATACAAAAGAATATCGAGCACAACAATCATTTAGTTATATTTAACAAGCAGTCAACTGGTGGGGACTGGAGGTACATCGAAAACCAAATCATTCTCAAATCAAAGATCTTTTTGCGCGACTCTTTCTATGAGTGGAGTAGAGAAGTTCGACATCGTCAAAGACCAAATCGACTTTCTTATCGTTGACGAAGCGTGCCAGTGCATTGAGCCTTCTACTTTGATTCCATTTGAACTTGGTCCCAGGAGAATAATCCTTGTTGGTGATCAGAAGCAACTACCTGCCACTACTTTAATCGTGTTTTTACTTTCTCAGGCAACTCAGAGAGAACCAAGTTCAGCAGAAGCTTCTTCGAGAGATTGCTTGACAACGGCTACTAGAGGTTCATGCTCTCAATTCAATACAGAATGGAGCCAGTCATTAGATAGTTCCCCTCTTAAGCTTTTTATGAGAACAGGATTCAAGATGATAAGTCCATCTTCACCAGAGAAATACCTCACACATATATATTAAACTCATGTTATCGCATTACCATTTGAAAATTATTACCTCAAAGTTTGAAATACCTTCAGAAGCATATTCAAGCTATGACGTTCTTTGACTTGAAGTATTCCCAAGAGACCCTAGCTGAAACCTCCAAGTCAAACTTTGATGAGGCACACTTCACTCTTCAACTCATTCAGCTGCTCAAAGAACTCATAGCCCACTATAGCCCTAGCCAAGCAGGAAATAGGAATAGAGACAATGGATTTGAACACCTCAAAGGGAAAGATAGGAATCATCACTCCCTACAAGTCTCAAGTCAGAGTTCTCAAAGACTAGATTGCTTATTACATTCTAAATATTAGTGATATTGCTCCTTGGTTGAGGTAGATTGGTTCCAGGCTGCAAGACGTGGAGATAAATACTGTGGATGCTTACTAAGGAAGAGAGAAGGCCATTATAATCTTCAACTGTGTGAGGTCCAATTAGTCCAACTAGATCAAGGGCTCACTAGGCTTTCTCATTGACAAGAGAAGGATGAATGTAGCCATCACTAGAGGCAAGCACTTCCTGTTTGTCATTGGAAACTCCCAGACCCTTAAAAGAGATCAAACTTGGAAGGATCTAGTTGAATACTGCGAGCACAAGGTCAACAATCAATTTAAAAATATGATTTTTCTACTTCACTCTTATATTTGAATATTCAAGCATCCTGAATTATATTTATGAAGTAGATTTGTAGAATATTAAAATATGATATAGGTTGAGAAAGAAATAAGTATGAAGTATTATGAAGATGTGTGTGATTATATGAATGGGTACTACGCCTATGACTCTAGGAATGAGTGCTCTTTCTAGAGCTTGAAGTCTGCGTTTCTTAGTACTAATCCTCTAGCTAGTCTGCCTCCAGTGACCATCAAATCTGGTTTGGAAAGTAGTGAGAGCAATCACCACAACCAATCCTCAACTACTGATGAAGAGATGAAAGACGACACCACCAACAACAACGATGATACTCAAAAATAGTCTGGCTACTTTTAAAATAAATTGTTGCATAATAATTTAAGCAATGAAAATGCATAAATAGTATTTGATTAAGAGGGCAATCAAGATTGGATGATTATGAAGAAGAGAAGTCACTGCTAGAAAGCAGATTATCAAAATGGAAATGAGTGCTTGCAGATTGAGAGATCTAGTCAACAGGAGGGCTCCGCTTCTAAAAGAATGAGAAATTGAATTAAAAATGAGAAATCAATTAGCTCTTGGTCTCATCTTTGAAATATTTTAATTTGCTTTGATTTATTTTTAATTCTTGATATTTTATTAACACTATCTTATCAGAAGCAATAAATTTTAATTTATCTTAAAAATTATTTTGTTGAAATTAAATTTTTTACTTTGTATTTAATTGTAAACTATTACTTAAAGTAAAGGCCTACGATGGATAGTGGAAAATAATCACACTCAACTAAAGAAAATGACCATAGATGTTTTGAATTTTAAAATTTATAAGATTTCCAATAGATAATTTTAATTTATTAAGAATATATTTTGTTAATAAATATATTACATTCAAAACCATATTTATACTTAATATTTATAGTCTTTTCTATACTTATAGTGATTGATCTTCATATTAAGACAATATAGAATTGAATAATATAATAATAATTTATTTTTCAATGCAGTCTTAGAATTTGAGTTTGGAAGAGTTGATCCCTAAAAGCCCTTTTCAGTCAAAAGATAAAATGCTATCTTCTTCTCAAATAGATCCCAAATCTAATCAAAAATCTACTACACCAACCATCTAGTACTTTGCTAACTTTGATCCCACTCAACCCATTCAATTTCTTTCTCAAGACAAATATGAAATCGAAGAGAGAAAAACTTAACCTCACAAGGTTTACTCCCAGCAAGACTTCAGATAAACTAGATCAGACTCTTCCTCTGAAGAAACAAAAGACTTCTCTCTCCCGCCTAGAGACTCAACAGACACTGTTAGAGTTTCAGACTATCAAGATTCAGAAAATACACAATCCAATTCTAATCTAGTTACTTTGCTTAAAGTATAAAATTTTATAGTTCTGTAACCAGGAGAAGCGCTAGTTGAGGTTCCATCTCTCCCAAGTCAAGGCCTAATATTAATTCTATATAATATATGTTGATATTATGAGCCTTTATCTTGGACCTGATGAACCTCTATTCCCAAGAGGATCAGTAGACTAACTGATTAGACCTCTCCCAACTGGTAACGAGTAATTATCTTTCCTTGGTGAGAGAGCTAAAAAGTTAGTGAGTTCAGTATTGAGTTTGGACATTTTCAAGCACTTTTCTAACAACCTGAATGTCAGGAACTTAAAAGCTGTTACCAGTTCAAACGATGTCAATCTTCAGCGCTACTAAGATACCTGGTCGGCTCTTATAGAGTTCGAAGCTTACTGCAAACTCAATTCTCCTTTCATCCTTAATAAATTAATCATGTTATATTTAAAAGTGAAGCATTACATACGATGTTTAGTGTTCTCAGCAAAGATAACAAGCACTCAAGTGTAATCAAACTTGCTCCATCTTCAAGCGCAAACTCGAAAATGTCTTCATTATCTAGCATTGAAGATTTACAAAAACTCACTTTCGTTTTGGAGAAGCAAACTTGCTCCTTAATTCCTGCTTGGGAGTCAAACTTTTCCCTTCAAAGGATTGAAGAACTCAATGCCAGGCAAGCCAAGGTTGATAGAGTCCTGTCTTCTCTTCAGTAGATGGATGTTGTAATTCTGACTAAGATTCCTATAGAGCTTGATAGCAAGGCTGAAATACTTCCCTAATTGGTGAAGTTCATGAGAGACAATTATCAGAATAAGGGATAGCTAATATTTTTAAAGCTACTTCTTGGAATAGTGCAACCTCAACAAACCTTTGATCTTTCCTGCTTAAGTCCACACATTTAGTTATTGCCCTACAATATCAGCATAAGAGTCAACCCTGACTAGGTACCCATCCTTACTGCTCTGCAAGCAAGGCATGAGAATGGCCTTATTGAACTCCACCTTTACTTTTTCAGGTCTGTTTCTTAAGAACTCTTGCAGCTAACTGCTATTGAGAATCTGTCGGATACTGAGGCTTCTCTCTCTAATAGTTTCGACAGGCAAGGTCAAAGTGTCTCCAAAATCTTCAAGAGTATTCAATTATAAACATAAACTATTAATTCAAGAAATATTCTTTGCCCTAGAAGAGGCAAGGCCAGAATCCAGCTAGACGCTTTTGACAAAGTTCAACTCAAATCTTATAATATTTAAGTGCAAGCTGAGATGGAAAGAAATTTTTCATAACTTACTTTTTTTAATTTTTTGTTGATTTTCGAAATGTGCAGTACGCTCACTAGGAGAGAAAGATAACCTTCAACAAAATGAGTTGCTATGAAATTCATTTAGTTCTAGAAGGAAAATCTGATCCTCATCAATGGAAGTGTAAGCAACATTTTTACTTCTTAATTCAATTTGTAGCCAGGAAGCGGTAAGACTGTGAGTGGTCTGACCATTGCTACACTTAAGCGCATGTGTGGAAGTCCAAGAGTTGTTTATCTTGTTCCTAACTAGGAAAGCTTGTTTTGTCTTTGCAAGTTTCTTTCCTCAGGTCTTCTTTACAAGGATGGGTAATATATATCTCCATATTTATATTGTTTTATTAGCAACCCTCTGAAGGAGAAGTTGCTTATAATCGATGGAGAAATTCCACAGCACAGATTTTGTCAGTCAATTAGAGGCTCTTGCCTTTCTTAAATCTACAAAGACTCTTTTGCCTTCCATTAGTAAGTTTGTCTCTTTACTAACAGCTATGGAGCTTCTTATTTGCATATTATTTATTACTTAAATGTAGGAAAATGATGGAGAGTGGAACAGAGCCCTATGAATTAAATCCACTCAATATTTTCAAACAGATATTCCAAACCTCATCTTTCATAGTAGCCACTTTTGATTTTCTATAATTGCAAAATTTATCCTACTTCCTGCCTCAAGTCACTTGCCTAATAATTGATGATGCCCACTCCATCTGTGAACCTGATCTCCTTCTCTCTTTTTAAATCAATCCTGTGCAACTATTTATAAATTGAAATAATTAATATGACAGCAACTAATTCTTATTGGTTGCGAAGAATTGCCTCGTTCTTTGAGTTACTCTCAAAACAGCATGACTACTTAGTTCACTAAGTCTACTCTAGAGAGACTGATTGAGCAAGACTTCAACTACTTCAGGATGAGGGGACAACTCAGAAGCAACCATCTCCAGTGCTAGATTATCAATAAACTCTTTTACAAGTAAGGGCCTCCTCACTTGCTCTTCAATGCTCCACGCTAAGCCACTACTACCTTCAAATAAGCATTAAATAATTTTATTATATTGCTTCAATGATGAGCTGTCCTGTCTCAAGAACTTCATGAGAAGAGTGCTGCTATTTGACTTGATGTACTTGCTGGAACTCAAGCAATCTTCCTTCAAATCTGACTTTGACGAAATTACCTTTGTGGTGAACATGCTCTACGACCTCACTAGAATATAATAGATCTTACTCTCTATGTTTGATTATTGGAATGATAAGTGATCAAGAGTTCAAAGGTAGAGGTTTAAGCGACAACGTACGAATGAGCTATGCTTTTGGGCTATATTTATTTTATAGGCTACTCAAAGGTCACATCGGAGTGGTAGTTCCTCACGAAAGATGTATTGAGCCCTTCAAACTCATAGCTCAACAACATGAGAGAAAGCTCATTCCTATATCAATATAGTAAATTATTTTAAATGGCTATTTTTTCGATTGGGTCCTAGTAGAAACCCGAAGAAGATAAGAAAGCCTTTGGACAAGATCTTAATGCTAATGAGTAGAGTATGAATGCTGAACTAAGTGGTAGACTTTGTGAAGGAGATATATTTGTAGGGACTCCCGAAATGTTCAGAGGAGTCGAGAAGCATATCATAATTGTGTGTGGGCTTAGGAATTCTTAAGTTGATGGACTTGGCTAGTTCAATATATCTTTTATAAATTGGTTAGCTTGAAGATGCTTCTAATATAAAACTGTTGATGACAAGGTCTAAATCTTTCTTTTGGGTGGTGGGTAGTTCTCCATGGTTTACCCAAAATCAAACTTGGAGAGAGTTCTTGTCTGTCTCTAGATTGATATCAGTGGGCTAGTACCAGAACTACATCGCTTTTGAAAATTTCAGAGAGTGGTCTTTCCCCAAACTCAGAGACCTCCTTAAACCATTCATTTATATATATGTTCAAATTAATCATTGATATTAATTTGTTTAGATCTTTTGTAAGGAAGGATCACAGCAGAGGGGAAGACCAAAGAAGAGACAGACCTCAAGAATCTCAAGCCAGAAGCAGAAGTAGAAGTCCATATGTGCGCAGGACTGAAAACCAAGAAGCTTAAGATAAGTCTCCCAATCATTTGTAAAGCAAGAGGTATGATAAATCCCCTCAAGATTAGAGAACGGATCGATCTCATAATAACGGCTACCAATCATCCAGAGGCGGTCATGGCAGGCAGTATCAAAATTAACAACAGAGAGGAATGAGCTACTAGGATAGATTGTAGGATATGCTCAACAGAGGAGCTGGAGGATCTGCTGCTCAAAATCAAAGGAGATAGGAAATGGAGATGGAGCGCCTCAAGAGAGATAGAGAGCGCGAGCAAAATAAGAGAAGAGCTCCCGAACATGACTGGGAAGAAGACTCCTCCTGCAGATCTAATCCAAACTAAACTAGAAATGTTGATGGTTGGTGATTTCTTGTCTTCTTTTGTTACTCTCCATTACTCAATGTTTTGTTAATTTAGCTTGATTTTATTATAAATTTGATTACTCACTGAAAATGGCATAAGATGTATTATTCTATCAAAATATATTGAGTTATGAAATGTTCTTAATTAAATCACCAAATAAAGCTTGTGAGTTCTCAATGCTGAATTTTGATGTAAAAGGTAGGGTAATCATAAATGATAGTCCCTTTTAAAGCTTCTGTTAGTTTGAGAGACTTGTCCATTTCCTTGAACACTGCTTTTAGCTTCCCACTAGCTTTCTAATCCTCATCTGCAATTTAATAAAGCAGCTTCTGCTCAGGATCTAATTATTGGAAATTCTTTTATTGATTATTATTCTTAAATTACTACCCACCCTCATGAGCTTCATCTTCGTAGGTGTTTGGATTTAAGTAAGAATCATTATGAGCAGCTAAAACTGAATCATCAACAAGCTATCCTTCTTCTAATTCACTGACTTCTCCTTCCTCCACTTCCTCAACTTAAAATAAGATAGTTAGCATTATTTCTCAGTTTTGATTTCTATTTTCTTTAGTAGCACTGGAGCTTAATCAAATTAGGTTTGAGACAGTTCGGATATCAACAAGTTTAACTCATGATTGTGAAACTTAGAACTCAAGTGCTCCTTGTTTATGAATGATTTCAAAGCGGTCTCCTCGTGAATCATATCCTCCCCAAACAATACTACTCTTCCTAACTGAGGTAGTTACAGCACGCTCCTGTTATCCTCATCTACATCTTCTTTTCCACATTCTTTAAATCACTTCATAGCAAAATATTCATATAGCAGCAAATATATTCTTGACTGAATTAGCCCAAAACTTGAAGCAATTTGTTTTGCTCTTACTTCTTGATTCTTTACTTTTCTCTTTATACAGAATCATCTTGCACAAAAATAAGCTCCACTGCCCACTTTATGAACTTAAGGTTATTAGAAGTGGGATCGTTTTCCAGAGTTGTGGTATTGAACTTACTTCTCTCCAACTACCTAGGGGCTTGCTTGTAAATTATTCCTCTTTTCTTCTTCAAGAAGTATCGCAAATCAACAATATCAATTATAATAATTTAATAACTGCAAATTCTTAAATTTCTTGGGCAGCTTGCTTTCCATTTAGGCTTCAAAGTTCTGCTTCTTAAAGGTATTTGAGGTGGAGATAGTCTCTTCAATAAACTTCATATCTTTCTTCAAATTATTTAGATTAAAGTCAGCCAACCTAATCATTTGCTTGGCTGTCACAGTTCTCTGTCCTGAGCATCCAAAGATAAACAATAAAATTTATTCACACACAAGATCTACTTGTGCTTATTTATACAAGGAAGGGAGCAAGTTTTCTTTTCGCAACCAGGGCATTTGTACTTGTGAAGCTAAGTCTTACAAACCTCGCAAATTAAACTCTAATCTGTTGCTAGCTTCGAATCATGAATGGATTAATTACTAGAGATATCTATTGAATTAGAGTGGTTGTTTATTGAATTTCTTAGTCGTTTTCTTCATAGTCTTCTTCATTAAGAAAATATGATTTTGTAAATCGATAGCTAGCCATGCTTTTACAAGGAGTGTTTATAATTTTAGATTAATTATTTTCTTTATTTACTACTTAATTATAAATAATTGCTTATGGTGAGCTTTAAGAGAGTATACAATTTATAATCATGATGATTCTGAACACATAATGAAAGTAAGAAAATTAATTTACAGTATTTGCTTCTTTCAACAAGTGAATGTTACTTGCTCCGTTAGCTTGTGAAGTGGGATTTATGCTTATTCTGTTGAAATGACTAGTAAATAATCAGACTTAGTTGTAGAGTGAATCGGAGTTTAGTTATTTTAGTTTGTTGAATTCAGACATGCAAGTTTTAAAAGCTATATGGAAGTTTTTGCATTGCTTGGCAGATTTATTCACCTAGACGCATTACCCAAAGAATTCTTCTATAGCAGTGCACCTAAAATCATAATTTGGATTTGAAAGGTAAAAAAGTAGTAAATATATAGATGTATGCCATACTTCATATCTTGTCGTAAGTTAGCTTAGGAATAGAATTTGGTTTACTTTCCATTTTAGTTTTAATTTGATTTTACTATCTAATTATTTTCAATTTAGTCATCCCTAATTAGGTAAATTAAAATCCAACATTATCATTACTCTTTCACTCATTTTTATTACATTTTAATACTTCCATAAACATTCATTAAAATCAATTAATGATATCCAAGATTTTTAAGTAATAAATTATATTTTATGTTAATAGAAAATACGTTTTCAAAATGCAGAACTGTAATTTAAAGACTAAACATTATACAATTAATTAAGTAAGGCAAAATATTTTAATTCTGTTTGGCTAAATTATATATTCTATATTGTTTTAGATTACTATATTGTATCATAAAATATAATTACTGTAGCTATATAAATAAATTAGCGTGGATAAACAAATAATTTCATAAAGATTCAGAGAAGAGGATATAGCTTCTCATCTTTTTAAGTTCATAGTGATATATTCTAAAATGATAGCGCATAATCGCAGACGCCACAGTGCAGCCAAGGAATACCCAATAGCCAATTGAAACATATTCAATCTACCAAATATTCATCAACGTCCAGCAACCAATCATGCACAAGTAAAACACCCAACAACTTTTAAGAGGCACCTACACTAATCACTTAAATAAATAGTTACAGTTTTAGTCCATAGTTTACTTCCACTTTCGCTTATAATGCATATCATACATATTATCCCGTAAATGTTCAGACCCAAAGAAATCACTGTGAAACTAAATATAAGAAGGTAAAATAAAAATTCTTCAAATTATATTTTTTAAAAAATTGAGGCATAATTTTATTATCTAAACTTATTTAAAATAGTAGATATTTTTGAATATGATGTAGATTGAAGATATAAATGCATCATATGAATCACAGATAGTAGGTTCATCCCCATCTCTAGATTTTAGATACCTTGAGCATATTTTATCAAATAATTGAGTTTCAAATACCCAAAAGCTATAAAAAGTTAACCACTAAATGTCTTACCTCTATTATAAATTATCGCAAAATGAGTTATATTGTGTTATTCTTATTATACTTGATTGCAGTGTCTGCATATTATTCAGGGCTTGCCCAAATAAAATATAAATTCATATCCAGTCTCAATTACTAGTTAATGATCATTGAGATGTTATTTCTAATTTTAATTGGATAAACTTTAATGACCTTCAATTTTGCATTGCCTATCATCAGAGTAGATCCAAGATAAATAGAATATGCTGACTACAAGTCCTCCCACTATCAAAAATTGACACAATAGGTTCAACTTTTATTGTTTATTTATATAAAAACTTTTTTTAATAAATAGGCATAAAGAAATTATAATTCAAGATATAAAGAAATTACGCTTAATTTGAAGCATTCTCCTATTTATCGGGTATCTGAGCTAAAAAGAGGTAATTTATAAAATCATCTTGTCTGCTTTATTTTGTTACTTATAATCCTTTCCGTCATAATCCGAATAAGGCAATAAGTGTTGCCATTATCTTGCAAATATTTATTTTTATATCTCTTTATTTTAAAATTATAGATAAGTAATCCATTAAAGAGATGAGACATTCAATTAAATATTCTTTTAGTCTTAGTTGTTTATTTTAATTTAGCCTTATTTTTTTAATTTAATCTTAATTTTTATTAAAATTTGAAAATATAACTTTAAGCATTTTTCAGCCTTGCTTCTTCTGATAACCTCAAAAGAAAAGGATTTATCATCAATTCCATTTGTTTGAGTTAAGGTCATACGAGTGTATCCTTTCATTTTCTTTTCTTCCTCATTCATTCAATTATATTGAACAAAAATATTAAAGATAATATATAGCATTGCAAATTTTAATATAGAAGATAAAAACAAAGTAATTGATTTGCATAATCGCCACTATCTCAATTAGCACTCTATCTATTAAGGGGAGTTAAATCGTTAATATTATTTTTAGAAGGTCTCTTCTTGATTGAATCATTTTAGAATTCTGAAATATCTATACTATCAAAAGCCATAGAAGGAGGTCTTTCTTATGATTTTACTCTTTGTTATTTAGTTTTTACTTATTAATATGCTTTTATCAGGTTTTTACTTTTTAATCTTTCATAGCCCTCGGCTAATTTAGTTTAAATAAAAAATTATGTTTCTTTCCTGTTCATTTTTATGGGGAGCAAAAATAAACTATTTTATTAATTATACTACTTATTTTTTATGCTAATAAGGTCTAACTTTGAAAATTATCATCACTACAACACATATAATTTAATCAACTTTTAAAAGAATTGACTTATTTTATTTAATTTTGTCTTAATAAATAGGCAAATAACAAATTTTTTTGTTTCTACATAAATAACTTTATTTATTAATCATAAAAATAATTAGAGAAAGAGAGAGAGAGAAAGTAACCAAAATTTTGTTATTAGCCTTGTGGATGGTATCAGATTTGGTTTTTATTTTAGAAGTATCATTTAACTTATTAAAATTATTATAATTACATTGTCTATGGCAGATGCATAAATTTTGTGTGAAGCTTGTTGGTTTAAGTTGGAATGAGTAACTTTGATATTTGTAAATCTTTTAAGCAATAATGTGGTAAACTTTCTAGCAGGAGATATTTATGGGCTGTATGTATTAGAAGGAGGTCTAACTTTTTTTGAATATGGATTCATCTCTTAATCTTCCTCTAATTCAGATTCTCAACTCAAACTAAACTATCTTAATTTATTAAAGCTGCATGTTCATATATGGTTATTTTTAAATAGATTAATAATGAATAAAGTTTACAAAAATAAAATTATGTAGAAAATAGGAGAATTCATAATTTAATTAATTTCAACTGTAAGTTAGAAATTTGCAAAATTTACTATTAATATCTGCATTATTACTTAGGAAAAATAAATATATTACTATAATAAGAATATATAAATATCTTGGAATCTCTCTGGATAAATCTTAATTGTTTCTGCCAATTAGCAGTTTTTCAGTTCTTCATTTAGTATCAGCACTTATTTAAAACTAATAATATTTAGAAACGCTGGACCATTTAATTCCCCATATTAAATAAAGTGAATTATGCCTTTTGATAAAATTTTAATTTACTGTTCTTGATATGTATTTATATATTTACAAATAATAAAGAGAAAAATAATTTGAGCAAAAAGATAATTTAATTTAAAATTATTGAATAGGGGATTGCAGAAATCAATAATATTTTAAATGATTAAGTTTAATTATTGTAGAATTTATTTAAACTGCTTATTTGTTATTAGATCAATTTTGATCTTAGATTTGAGTTGAGACTAGAGTGTTTTGAGTTTCTATGAATTTTGATACGATCCGATTATCTTCTTTGGCTTTCAATGATGCTTGCAGAAGAAAACTAGAGAGCTGTCTTAATAAAAAATATCGGGGGGGGCCTTTCCTCGACAGTAAAATTTTATAATTAAAAAAGGTAAGTAAAAAATATGTTTATAGGATAATTTTCGCTCCTGAATCTGATTCTTCCAATTATAGAGGCCTATTCGAACATCTAAGGCCTCAAATTTTAATCCTAATTCAGTCAGTCAAAGGTTAGCTGCACCTAAATAAAATCTATATTTTTAGCTATATTTTCGCTATTGTAAAATAAATTTAAGCGCTATTTTTGAAATAGTGCAATATTTTTACATAACCAAAATTTAATTAATGATAAAGGGGCTAATGCTACAAATTTTCAGCTCTGCTTCTTTAGGCTTATAGCCGAAGCATGTTATGTAATAAAATAATACTTCACTATTTCAAAAATAGCGCTTAAATTTATTTTACAATAGCGAAAATATAGCTAAAAATATAGATTTTATTTAGGTGCAGCTAACCTTTGACTGACTGAATTAGGATTAAAATTTGAGGCCTTAGATGTTCGAATAGGCCTCTATAATTGGAAGAATCAGATTCAGGAGCGAAAATTATCCTATAAACATATTTTTTACTTACCTTTTTTAATTATAAAATTTTACTGTCGAGGAAAGGCCCCCCCCAAAATATCTTAAATGATGATGTTTAAGAAGCATCTATACAGTTTAATATAATGTTATTGGGCCTTACCTTCATCCACGAGCACCATTTCTTTAGAGGACTATCTTCTCTTGTAAATATATGCAGGAGAAGTTCTATCCTTCCTATCAAATCCATCCTCAGATGACAATCTTTTAGACATTAAATTATTAATTCAATATTATATTTATTTAATCAAATTAGTTAAACAATTCACTTAAAATGTATTATATAATGTAGGTATTACAAATTAAAATGCTAATACTCAACAAATTTTATGCACACTAGTATTTGCTAACAAAATTTTATGGCTCATTCTCATTCAAATTTTAAAGAATATTCATTATAAATATGATTTATTTGATTATCCATTTTTTATAAAACAAATTAAGTTGAATTTAATAGGGTGTGGTTGAAGAATTAAAAAGTTTTCTTGCAAAATTATGAAAACTGCTTATAGTTTATGAGGCGCAAATGTATTTACAGTTTAACAAATGGATTGTGTGCATCATATCTCTTAACTGATAAATGGAATTTAAAATTATTTTCAAAAACTGATAAATAATGTAAACACAATTATAGCGAATCTGAGTTTATCTACATACATATTAACTACCTCAAAGCGATAGAACATCATTTTTATTTAATGAAATCTTCTATTTGATTTATATCACAACGGTATGAAGGATTTTTTAAATGAATAATTGGTATGAATGATAATTAAAAATTATATCATAAATGGAAAAGAAATAAGAATCAGTCAATCAACTTGATCATAAAACAATACCATCTAGTATTTTTGACAATCTCAAAGCTAGTTATATGCAAATCCATTACTCGAATTAGAATAGTAAAACCTTTCATCCTGATATCAAAGAGCTATAAAATAATCACAAATCAGAAAACACAAGTATTCCGTAATCTCTCCCTAACAAAAACATATTTACTTATATTTTAGAATAAAACGAATTAGTTAACGAAACTAATAACTAAAAAAGATACATTGACTAACAATAGGCAAAAATGAGTGACTTGAGAGCTGAATTCCAAGATTTTAAGTCTTCCTGCTTTTGTTAAGATTCTTGCTATGAGGAGTTTGCTTCCTTCACTCTTTTTAATAATTACCAAGCAATCGTAAATGATCAACTATCTTCAAATACTTCTCAGCTAAATCTTCAAAAACATTCTCTTTCAGAAGCTGCAATTAATCCTGAGAAATAAGTTGATCTTACACAATTGACAGTAGAGTAAATCAAGAAGCTCACTGAGCAAGATCATTCTTTAAAAAGTTTATGCAAAGCAATGTTTTAAGCAGGGGTCGATTTTCAAACTAACAAAGGAAAATATGAAAATGATAAATAATGAGAGATTTAAGAAGTTTATTTTGTAAGTATCTTATTTAATTAGCTTAATTACGTTCACTCTTCCAATAAACTTAATCACCTTTATTTTTAGCCTTAATGGAGGAGTGATATATACCGAAAGTGGCGCTATCATTTATTCAAGCCTCAATATTCTCTCCTCTGTTTGCAGATGTGCTCTCCTCTGCTTTGGTTCCACCATTGGCAAGGGAGTCAGAAGTTCCTGCATGCTTGCTATCTTAAGGACTCTGAGGACCTGATCTTTTTTCACTAGGGCTCCTTCTGTTGCTACTGTGAGATCTGCTCCTCTTTTCTTCCTTGACAGGAGATCTTGATCTGGAGCTAGAATGCTTTCTTCCCTTGCTATGGCTGCGACCGCTCTTTCTTGATTCAGGAGTTCTGCTTCTAGACTCTCTAGCAGATCTACTTCTCTTTCTCTCTCTGCTGGGAGATCTAGAAGAACTTGGAGTCTAAAATATTTAAAAATATATTTTTATAATTGATTACCTTTTATTTTTGAGTGCGGCTTCTTCTGGAATGTCTTCTGTCTCTATCATCTCTTCTTCTGCTGTCGTCTCTTCTGCGGCTGTCATCTCTTCTTCTGCTGTTTCCTCTTCTGTGACCTCTATCGCGGCTGCGTCTTGAGTAGGAGGATGATCTTGATCTAGAAGAATAGGAGTTGGATCTTCCTCTAGAGCGAGAGCAGTCTCTTTGCTTGTGTCCCTTCTTTCCACATTTGTAGCATCTGCCCTCCTTGCGCATGCGATCTCTGCTGTAACTTCTACGTCTCTCCTTGCACTCGTTTGCCCTATTAAAAAGTTAGATTTCTCTTGTTATATCGAACATTATAAATAAGGATCAGAGATGACGGCATCAATCCAAGGGCGGCTGGCATCACAAAACACGAGTACACTCATGAGCGATGACCTGAACTGCAACATTCAACACAGTCATGTTCAACACTCTGCACTGACTCTGCCTGCCTTGGAACCCTGACTAATGACGATTGATTTCTCTTTTAAATGGTTTGGGTTTATTTCAGCTTTAGCTTATTGAAGGTTGACCTCACTCTAATAACTCATCTGGTTTCAATTTGAATCATCCTCGATGCTAAGTGTTTGAAAGCTCTTGACATGATTCCCTCCATCCCTCTGCTCTTCAAATTTGCGGGTTGAACCTCTCACTGTGCCTCAGCACTAAAATAGCTCAGGTTATTTATCTTAGGAAAAAGCTTTGTTTATTGTTGGGAGCTGATTTACTAGTGGAAACATTGACAGAGATAGCTTTGATATTCACACGATTATTGAATAAAACGATTATACTAAGATTTTGGTTCTTCAAGTATCTAGAGCATGCTAACGAAGCTGATTTCAAAGTCTTGAGAAAGATGAGTCATCCTGAGGTCAAAATTCATTTTCAATAGCTAATTGCTGCCACAAACCCAAACCATTTGATCCCTTTCGTTTTATCTCTCAGTTAATAATTCTGTTTTCTTACCAATGACCAGATTTCTAGCAGTTCCAGCACTTATCATTTGGAGAGGGCCCTCTTCTTCCTCTGCCTTCCTCTATAACAAATTTAGAATGTTAACAAACTCTTACTTGTGTGCTCGACTATTAGTCTTTCTCCGTCAAAATTCTTGCCGTCCATTCTATCGATTGCATCTCTGGCATCATGATAATCTTCGTATTCCTAATAGCAAAGGTTAGACAATGAAACTATCTATTGCTGATATAATTCTAGCTACTTACAATGAAGGCATACTTGGACTTGAAAGAGAAGCTTCTAATTTTTCCAAACTTATCGAAAGCTCTTTCCAAATCGTCGGGATGAGTTCTGCGGCCTACACCGCCAACATAGATCTACGGGTTTCTGGACATACTGACTTCAAATATTGAACTAACCAAAATATTTAAAGTTTAAATTATAAGATTCCATTATTTAACTGCCAATATTTAGAATGGCTTTTTGAATATGTTGCTCTCTCAATTATAAAGAGTTCATTTTGAGAAATCAGGGAAATAGAATGGCTGCTTTGACTGCTGCTAACTTACCTCCTTATTTATTTAATATTAAATATTATAATAGCAATCAAACAATTCATGCTTAATGCGCAAATACTATGCTTCTTAAGTATTATTGAAATCAAAACTAATTATGTTAAAAGGAGACTAAGGTTAAGTATTAAAATTTATTCTAAATTTTATAAATTATTTATGTTTAAAATTACAATTTCATTATTATAAAATAAAAATACCTTATTAAATTAATAATTAAGCATCTTTGAAGGAAATAAAATATTGAATAAGTTGCTCATATATCTACAATCTCATTGATGAACTATGTCATTTTTTCTTCCATTTCTTTTATTTTAGCGAATACATTTTCGATTTCATCTCTCCGCTATAAAACTACTTTCCTAAGGTCTTTTATTTCTTATAGAGTTTAGCTTTCTTGCTAAGCTTATTGCTACTCATATTATAACCCAACTTCTTGCTAAGATATATACTATTGATACAAGTTAAAAAGATAAAAAGATAAAAAGATAAAAATATAAATTCAATTAAAAAGTTAAATCATAATTATAATTTGCATTTTTCCTATAAAAATTGTTTTTTATTATATCTAGCAAGTTCTTTTTATAATTTATAATTTTATTTAAATTGGTGAAAGCTAAAATATGGGGAGTGGGGGCGGAAATGAACCTCACCTTTTTATGGTAAAAAGGATAAAAAATCATACATTTAGGCCAAAATCGGACAAAAATGCCAAAATATAGAGTTTTTGCCTGTGATATTTCTTTGAGGGTCAAAATTCTTGATTTTATTTTTTCAGAAAATAACTAAAAATTTATTTCAAGTTAAATTTAGCAACTAAAAAATAGTTTTAAATAATGTAGGGCAAATTTAGGCTCAATGTAAAATCTGCCCTTCAATTTTTATAAATTTTTCAGTTATTTGGAGTACTCTCTTTCCTCGAATATATTTACTTAAGAAGAATATGACAAGTTAAGCTAAAAGTCTTGATAATTTAATCTATTGCAGTACTTGATCTCTTACTTTACTTTAACTCAAAGAGATAGGTCTTTATACTATTTTAAAAAATATAGCATCATTTATTAATTAATTTTAGCAATAGCATTAAAGTTCTTGGAATTTAAATGCATAACTTCTCCCATCTATCTTGGAACATCATATATTCAATTCATTTTTTATGGTTTCTAATTTTAAAATATCTGTATATTATTAAAGAATTATTGAAGCTCTCAGGAGAATAATTCTGCATTCTGTCAATTTAATTAATTTACTAATATATTGAATTTAAATGGATACTCATCCTCTCTAGCAAATACTTAATAATGTGGAATATTTATGTGAATAAATTCTTCAAACTTAAATAGTTATTTTCTGACATAAATTAAATTTATAAGAAGACTTTAAATTATATTCTCTTAACTATGAATAAAAAATCCCTCTATTTATAATTACAACTTCTAATATAGCTATTCTTCCAATTTTAACATAGTTTACCATTTATTTCTTCAAGCTAAATTAAAATGAGAATTATTTTTAAAATTTGTGGCTGAGATTGCATCAGATTGAAATATTAATTAGAGATTTAATTATTAGGCCGGCTAATTTAATTGTATAGTTATTAGAGTTACTCATGAATCCAACAATTTAATAAAGCATGAAATTTAATTAAACTTAATAATTATTCCTCAGAATAGGGAAAAGAAATTCAACTCTTAATTGCTTTTACTTTTTATAATAAGGAATTCAAAATTTAAGTTATTATTTAATTTATAAGATAAGCTATTAATTATTTGTTAATGATTAAGTATAATCAATTAAATATAAACCAAAGATTTTGGGATGTAAATTTTATAATCCTAATATTATTGCATGCTGAATTATTTGTAGCATTAGTCTCTAACATCAGAGTTGAATTTGAAATAATAATTTCGAATAATAATTAAAAAGAAGTCTGCAAGCATTGTAGTGGAATAGAAATTATTAAATATAAATATAATTTACCTTTTAGTATTTGAGAGCTTGAGGTTCCTATATCTAAAATAAAAGCCTTAAATTTTATTAATTATTTATCTTATTTGCGCCTCTCCCTTGGTCAAGAGCTTCCATTTTTAATCTATATAATTAATGATCATAAAATCGGTTTACTTATGAAATTAAGGGATTATATACTAGCTCTTTTGGGGAAGCTGAATACATAGGATCGCAAATGTGTCTAGGTAATTAAAACTAGATAAAATCCCTAAAACACTAGAGTAATCTTCAAAATTAGTCTTAAAAAATAAAAAATATATCATTTTTTAAAAACTATTCAAATCAAGAAATTTGATCCTAAAGGAAATTTGACAGGCCAAAACTGTTAATTTTTTTCATTTTGGGCCGATTTCGGCCTTCAAGGGCATCCAGGATTTTTAAGCATTTTTGACAATGAAATAGGTGGAGGTGCACTTCCATCCCCTATTCTAAAATCTTAATAGTGAGTTTTAGCATTGTGGGACATAAAGTGTTTGAATTTATCCTGGATATTTAGTTTGTGCTTTAGAAAAAATAAATTTAGAAAAAGTTTCTATTTTAAGTATCACATAACGTTACAAAAGTAATAAATCAAGTGAGATGTTTTATAATCTACCTTGTCAATAAAAATTTATAATAAAATTTGATGGGGGAATCCTTCATTTTCACATGTTCTCGAAGGCTCCAAATTTTTAGTAGATTATTTTGAGACCTTAAATTGAATTATTAAATCAGAATAGAAGGAAATGAGGTAGTTCTACATAATTAATTTTAAATTTAAAAAATCAGTATCCTTGACTAAAGTTTTAGGAACAGTAGACACATTTACTACTTATCGGAATGTAAGCAATCGCTATTAAACTAGTCAATAATCAATCGTTTGAACTAGTATTAATTTAAAGTATAATTTATTATTTGAATCCCTTTTTCAGCTTAATTTAAATTAATGGAGAAAAAATCTATTGATTTTCTTAAAAAATGATTGAATATTTAGAAAATCAGGGTGATGCTAAAAATCATTAAATTAACAGCTGGTTATTTATATTTGCGTAATTAGAATTTGGGTTTTATTAATCTAGTACAATAATGGAAGGCGTTTGAGAGTCAGACATTAACCGATATGGCAGGCTAAGAGGCTGCCTTTAGAAATAGAAGTCTTGGTCACTCTCTTCGAATACCTTTGCCTCCTGCATGTCTAAGGCTTTATCATTTTTATTGCTCCAAGGAGCCGATCTCGCGTATTGCTTAGTTCACCGTGGAGCAAATTGGACTTGCTTCAATGCAAGGCTCGTGAAATTGAAACATCTCTATTCTTAAGCATCTCCACGTTGAGGTAATCAAGTTAGTTTAGTTCATCAATATAGAAATTTGGGGCAGGTTCATGAGGGCACTATAAAGCTAGGCATATCAGAGGAGCAGATACCATTGTAATAGATACTAAAAAGGCAACTTCTGCCCTCCTTAGAATTGTAAATTAGCAAAGGCTGGAATTAATTGGTGCGAATTGTTGAGGTATATTTAAGCACTTAGCAATTTAGAGTTAGAATCAAGATAGCATTAATTCTTTAACCATTCTAATGCTTTGAGAACCACTTTATAGAGTGCAACTGGAAGGCGAGTCACAATGTAAAATACTAGATCCTTAGGTGTGATTCTTAACGCATAATTAAAACATCCTCAAAAAGCCATTTATGTTCTAAAATACAAAGATATTATAGCAATGTTAGAAGGGTGGAGTAGCTGAAGAAATGGGATAAGAAAGCAGAATGAGTACAGGCTAGTTAAGAGAGGAAAGGTGCTGCTAAATCTAAAAGTGAATTGTCCAAAGTTGATTTCTATAATGTTCTCTATTTCAAAGAGGGAGAACTATTATATTGAATTTAAATTAAGAAGCTGTTTATCAAACCCCGATCATGAATAAATAATTAAATGGCTGTTAAATAAATCTTTCCGAATTAATTGACTCATTCACTGATTTTCTCAATAATCAAAAATTAATATTCTTTTTTAAATAACTTTATTGAAATAACTTAAACCATTTCAATTTTATCTCCTCTTTAATTTGAATTAATAATCTTTCTTATCAAAAAATAATAAATATTGCTGCTAGAGTTACTATTATGACTGCATATATTTTAAGTAAAGCTCTTGGTATCGATAATTAAATAAAACTAATTGCTATTTATATTTAAGATCATCATCATCCAGAAATTGGTCATTTGGATTTCTTAAATTATTGTTTTTCTCTGATTACTGTTATTGGTTAATCTGTTTATTGTGCTCTTGAATTAACTTTGAGAGTCTTTTAGGTTGATTCTTTTGATTCTCTTTGGTTTCTTAATTATTGATTTAAGTAATTTACTCTACTATCTAGTTGCCCTGACCATTTATAACATCAGAATATAATAAATTTGTATTTGGATCTAATTCTTCATCCTAAGATGAGGAACTGCTCTATTCATACTCGGCTACACTTCTAGTCCTTAAATATTTTAAATTAAAAATATTATTAAATTTCATCTAACTATTATTACGCAAGTATCATTCATTTTTTAATTTGCATTTTTAATCAATAAGCAACAGTGAGAAGTTATAAATTATCATTCAAAAGTCTATTTGAGCTTACAAATTTCTGGATTTATTCAATTAAAAAACAAGAGAGTAATTATCTAATTTAAAATAAAAATTAATTAAAATATTATTTTAGATTGTAAACATGGCTGCAAATGATGACACTAAAACCTATTTCAAAAAGACAAGTGCTAGGTTTACATTAAAAAAAGAGGGAAAACAAAACTATTGGGTATATATAAATTGAGTATCGGATTCGCAATCTATTCTAAAATAAAAAGAAAAGGATTTATTTCAGGTAGATAAAGCGATACATTTAGTAAATTTGTATACCAGTGCCAGAGCAGTGACAACGGAGGAACAGAATTACAACTTAGAAATGGTAGATAAATGCAAACAATATCTAGAGCTCGTGAGCTTTATTCATTATCCTATGATTGGAAGGTTCAGCCTCTTTAAAAGGAATAAGAATGAACATAACATTTTGAAGAATCTAATTCAGAATTGGTGGTTATGATATCCATTTGATGAAAAGCCCAGAAGCTGCTGATGCAAGGATTATTTGTTTATTCAACTCAATCGTGCTAAGGGTAATAAGGATTGAAGAATCTAGAGATGAAAACTATTCTCAAGTTGTCTGCAGAATTGGAGATAAAAAAATTAGAAATTGATCACACCGTTCCTGATATGAATGAATTAGCAAGATAGGGAAAGTCAAGAAGTTTATTAGAACTATCCAGGTCGAGAAAAGATAGTAACAGGCTAAGCTATAGTTATTATTGTTAAGTTGTTTGGAGATGCAAGATACTTCCTAAATTATTACTCTTATTTTCAAATTTATAGTTATATATAGCATTGTAATAGTCAGAATTTACATGAGAAACTGAGTTTTAAAATTGTATTTAAAATAAAATCTCTCTTTTCAGTTTTTCAAACTTCTCACTGTTGATTATTGATTAAAAATGAAAATTAAAAATCAAAGATAATTGCATAATATCTTATAATAATTTTTGTAATATGCTGTTTGCTAACTCTTATCCGGAAAGAGACTGAATACTAATTCAAAATAAGGCAAGGATAATTTAATACTATCTTCAGGTTTTACTTAATAATATTAGGATGAATATGATTAGTGTCGATTGATTTTTCTTAGAAATGGTTAATTATTGCATCCTTGCTGAGTGATTCATATTATATTCCGCTTTAATTAAAGTGCTAATTTAATTTAAATGTCTACCTTAACTACTACATCATCTACAAGTTCAACTACTTCATCTACAACAGCAAGCACAACCTCTAAAACTTGAAAGCGACAGTCGACTAGGCAAGCGTCCAGGACAAGTAAGGCATCACTCCTGATCAACAGAGACTCATCTTCGCTGGCAAGCTTAAAGAGTAAAAAAAGAATGCTTCCATTTGCGTACTTTTTAACAACATCAAGAGCAAGCAGAACCTTCAACGTCTACAACAACCAGAAGGAGTCTACCCTCACCCTAAACAAGCAACATATCAAAGAGCAGGCACAAAAACTAAAAGTTAGTCTCAGGTCGTATTCAAGTATTTGGACTATAATGATATAGAAGGAGCTGGCTCAATCATTAAATTTAAAAATATAATGTTTTAAACTATCTCTAATTTAATATATAGCACTTCTCTCTTGAACTTAATCTTCAATAGGTTTTGCTCTTCTCTGATCATGTAATCATATTCCCCCTATAATAATTAATTTATACTTAATAAATCTAGTAGAGCTCATTTTCCCCAAACTTGATGGTATTTATTAAATTCGTTGACTTCTTTCTTAGTTATTTAATATTGCTTAAAATCTTAACTTAAATAAGTTAAGATTAGAGTTATATATAGCGCCCTCAAATATTTATCTAAAAATTATATTTGCATTCACTTCTAATCCTTAAAGCACATTATATAATTTATTGCTAAAAAGTTACTTCAATAAATAGATATAGTTAATAAATGACAATAAAATTTAATTTATTTTCATATTTTATTACGATGGAGCAAATCAGCGGCTGATATCTTCAATTTAAATAATGATTATAACAATCTATTCATCATTAAATTCTAAGAAATTTTATTCTTCCAAATTTTGTTTTAAAGAACTCTATAAAGAGTTATAAGAAACACAAGTTATAATGATGAAGAGAATAAATATAGATGAGAGCGAGTTTTCACTGTTAAGATGCGCCCTGAATATCAATTTTTTAACGACTTTTGAACAAGTTGCAGATCGAGGGATGTATGAGTCATTTTAACTGCTTCAAATTTGCAAACTCCCCATTCATTATTTTATAAAATCACAGATTAAATTAAATTTTCTACAATATTTATTGAGTCCTTCTTTTCAGCTATGTTGCCAGACTATTTATTTATTACTCTTTACTCACTCTAGGTTATTCTTACTTCATTTATTTTTAGTAATCTCTGACGCCTTCAGTGCTAACTTATTCATTTTTTACATTAAGAGGCATAATATTAGTCCTTTATTCTTTGGTGATTTAATTTTGTGGAGCTCTGTTTGTTTCTCAATAATAAAATATATTTAGTATTCCTCCTTGGCAATTGCAAGCACACCCGCATCTCCTTATGCTCCCAGCACCTGCTAAATTTTGTCTGAAAAAATTATAAACACTAAATAAAGGGAAAAGGAATTCTTAAAATAAGGCAACTCTTTTAAATCATTATTAATCTTTCTATTAAATTTAGTGATTTAAAATATGAGTTCGTAATTAGATCTTAATCTTAAAAGCTAGAGATCATTCAGAATAGTAACGAAATCATTTTTAACTTCAATTTCATGATTCCTTAGCGTAGCAGATTTAAATAGCACATATTTGCATTGGCAAGTTAAAATAGAAGCCTGTCGCACATAATTATGTAAAGAGTAGTCTTCAAAGACAGTTTCGCTTTTTATGCTTCTCTAGCGCTAACAAAAGAACAATAAAACATGAGTTGATGTTAATGGTAACAAGTGGAAGAGAGAGGGTTGACACTTAATGAGTAGGGTGACAGCCTGAAACCCCTTCTATTTCAAACTACCTAGACTTGGAGGGCAATATCCCAGTCACTCAAGATCCTCAAATATAATGTGTGAAGTATCTTCGAACTAGTCTAAAAGAGCATGTACTCTGCCTCTTTTCCTTGGTCTTTTAGATTATGATTATAATATAATTATTTGTTTTCATTTAATCTTTTTACCATTATCAATATAATTATTGAATTTTAGTATATTATAAAATCATAACAAATTCATTCTTACATTTATTAACCTACCAATTAAAAATATTATAGATTAATTCTCTGAAAATATCCCAAATATTATATTGCATAATTAATGAAGAGAATTACGACAAAATCTTTTTTCTTTATGGGAATATAAATCACTATAATAAAATATTCATTATACAGCTGAGTCATTTTCACATGTAAAATAATTATTGAAATTGCTTTGATATTTAAAATAATTTCACAATTTAAAAACAAGATAGTCTGAATGCTAACAAAATTAATTATGTTAAAGTTAATATTTTAATAAAAATTAATTATTAAGATTAAGAAGAATTAAATTGTGTAATAATTAATGAATTTCACTATAATTGTAATAATCAATTGCCAATGTCTTCAACACAATATGTTTTTAATGTATTATAGATGCTTTTTAAAAATTTTGAAATTATTTATAAGGAATAGAGGTCATATAGTTGATCGCAGTTCAAGAAATATATTCAAAGTTGTTGAATGAAATTTTATGCTTAATTCGTATTTAGATTATTATTTTTAAAATAAAAATGGGATAAATTAGAGTTGGCTCAATATCGGAAATGATATCAGAATTAACAGATAGCATGGAAGCTTCTATCAAAACTAGATTTGAGAGAATGAAAAATTGATAGGCATAACTCTTTATCATTAATTATGTTAATTAATTTAAATATTATATTTAGGTTATTGCTTTTAAAAAGATACCAAATAATAATTGATCGAGGATATCAACATAGTCAACGGTTTTCCATTAAATTTCTGAGTAAAATGCTTCATTCTCTATAATTAAATGAGCCTTCTTCTGTTATGTGAATAAAATACTTTACTTTAGCGTTTTTTTAAATCTCAACCTTCAATCAACTAGTTGTATTTGACCTATAATTAGGGACTTAGATTATTTTTTTTTGCAACTAACGTAACTTTTTAATTGTATTTAATTATTTGAAATGCTTTACAATCAAAATATGTTTTCTTTCTAAATAATCAAATTATAACTCAAATTTTACAGATTAAAATGATTAAAATCCATGTTAAACTTAATTTATCATTATTTTTAAATAGTGCTATTTTTTAAAGCCCAATTGTATTTAGAAAATAATTTTAAGTTTAAGAATTAATAAAATAAAAATTATGAATATAATTATAAATAAAATGCTGAGGTGAAGCCATCTGGTGAGATACTTCCCATATCAGCAAAGTAATTTAGACTGGGTGAAGTAGGCCAAATGTTAGTCATTGAATCTGTCTATGTACCTGCATCTAGTTTACTATGAGTGTCAATTTTAACTCCTGGTTTCAGAAAATTAGAAGTAGAACTAAGCCTATTAAGATTTGAGTGCTAGGACCATTATTTATGTTCAATTAGGAGTTATTGTGTATTCCAATATTTCCAGACACTGATTATTCTAACAAATATTTTTTAGCTTAAATAGAGTTATCAAGCAGCACTATTTAATTTAAAGATAAAGATTTTTAATTTTCTTGTCGCTTAAATGTTCACTGATTATTTTCAATGTACTATAAGCAATGTTAACTTGATATTCTATAGTTGAGAGTGCTCCCTTTGCATTCAATAACTAAATAGTTTGTATGATGATAATATGCAGCGTAACGATCTGGAGACTTGGATCTTTGAGACCTGAAATTATTGATCTTTTCATCTAGTTCTAGCAGAGACTGCTAGACCTTTCTCTCGTTTCTATTTCTCTAGGACTTTTGAACATATATCTTAATAGCTTGCATTATTACGTCCAGTGCACACTCTTGGTATTATAGCTGAGGATATGAAATAAATGAGTTGCCGTTCAAATATCTTCAATTTAAATAATTATTACATCTTTCGATTCTGCAGAAAATTCTAATAACTTTTTATCCTTACAATTTTTTTGGAGAGCTCAGTCCAGAGTTATAAGTGGCAAAATTTTTATAAAATTTGAAATAGAAAATTTAATCGAATGCGCTCATATTATCTCACTACTGCGAGATGCTGTGGAAATGATTAATGAAAAACCTTATATATTTTTTTTATTAGCTATCTAAACTGCTCCAGAATTAATGGTGTATGACGATTTCAACTCCGACCAAGAAGCAATACTCCATTTATTATTTTAAACATCCGATCGATGTTAATTTAATTCTCAACCATATCGCCAAGATTTATTTAAATATTACTAAAGTCAGAAAAACAATTAAAGTTTTGAAAAATTATATCTAATTAATGAAATTAAAAACTAGAATACTTTTTTTATATTCTTTAAAATTATAAAAATTTCTATTTTTTACTTTAATTTGCCATCATCTTTCATAATTTATTTTCATTAAATTTTATAACGAATCTTAAAGAAGATAAATGAGTGGAATCAGTAGTTTTTAATATACTCGAATTTAATTAAAAAGAGGACTAGATTAATTATTAAAATGGAAGAAATGAGTGGCAGTTGAAGTGTGTCCAATTTAAATAATTATGATATAATTCGATTTAGCATAAAATTCAAAGAACTTTTTATCCTTACAATTTTTGTGTGGGAGCGCTAAGTCAAGAGTTATAAACGAAACAAGTTCAGAAGAAGATGATGATGAGGATGACAAGGAGTGCGCGTGACATGAGGCGCGCTATGAAGATGATGAAAGTAGAAACTCATATTAATTTATTACAAGCTATCGGACAAGCTACAGATTGAGGGGTGAATCTGTGATTTCAACTGCTACGAATAGGTAACTCCCTATTTATTATTTTAATTAATCATCGATTTTAATTTAATTCTCAACTATAATAATATATTGTAATTATCTGAATTTAATGCATCGAAAGAGAAAGCAAAATTGATTGTTAGTGCTTCTTATTTTCTCATTAAAAACTTGTTTTATATATTAAAATAAGTGTACAAATATTTGATTCTTTGATGTTCTGCTATAAACTTAAGCACATTTGCTTCATCATTATTGAGAGTTAGATACTAGTGAACCAGTCCAATTAAGGTAGCTGAAAGAATAAGTCCACATAAAGCTGCTGCTATCGCTATTGCACGCCCTAGATCATATAAATATATCACTATTTATAAAGTTTTATTATCTTTAACATTCTCACTCAACTTACAACAAAATTATATTTAATTTTATTATTCTTTTCATAACTTGGTAATCAAAAATAAAATGAAAACTCCATTTTAAAAGTTGAAAGAGGTGGCTGATTAATACATCAAATTTTTAATTTATAGCTAAATATTTTTAACATACAGGAAGAAATAATGAAATAGCAAAAATTCATCACAAGTAGACCATTATGCGAATCACCAATTATTTTTATTCTATACTTTTAATTTTTGTCTTTTTTTTTGTTTTTTTTTAATGAGGAATAATGGTCTAAGTTGTTAGCTTTTCAACATTAGCTTTTCAAATTGTAAAATTTTCTTGCAATAGGGGTCTAGTTCTTGTATTCAAAGTTGGTGATCATGTTCCAAAGCAAATGCATTTTCTAATAGCCTCCACTTGAAAGTAGAGGTAGCGAGACTAGTGAAAGTATTATTAACTAGCTACAGGAGCAGAAGATAGCTTGAGAGAAATTAGTTTTAGTTGTAGAAGGACTTTAAGTTGGCATTGATCTTGTTGTAATCCTTGAGTAGTAGCAATCCTACCACCCTCCCAACCATTGCTTAATTTAATTTATAAGAATTTTAAATAATATTTATAAAAAGGCAAGATGATCAGATAACTATACTTTTATTTCTATCATGTTTTGACTTCACTCTTGATTTTCAGAATAATTAGCTAGCTTTAAACACATTAAATTTCAGAAAATTCTTAGAACTTAATTAGTTAATTAAATAGTTGATTTTGAACAATTAATTCCAAGATAAATCACTTAAATTCAAATTAAAAATCAACCACAATCAAGTTTTAATTAAATATGAAAATAAGTTTCACTTCAGAGATACAATTTTAGTTTAATTAATATCATTAAAAATTTATTATCTTCATATTTTTAAGATACTTTCTTTGCACTTTATAATAAAAACACCAAATTATAATTAAAATTACATATTTCTTAGTGGATATATAATAAATAATTTAGATCTGTGACAGGAGTGAGTTCTCCATAGCCAACTGTAAATACTGTAACAATAATGAGCCAGAGAGCGTTAAAATAAGTGCTAAATTTGCCACTGTAGTCCCCACAGTCAATTGGGTATTTTCTTTCAGCTAAGTACACCATGTAGGAACAAGAAAATATTT
>JAJKFJ010022471.1:0-51738 GCA_027382625.1 Tetmemena sp. SeJ-2015
TACATCTATGACAATAACTTAAGCATAACGATTACTTACGATGAGCTTAAAAGCTACATGCATTAGTGTTTGGAGTTACAATATATCCTTTGTATAATAATCTGCTTCTCCTTTTTGAAGAAGGCTTTCTTCTTCATCAGAGTGGTAAGAATGAAGAAATTCATATAAGTTAGAGAGAGATTACCAAAGGTAAGACTAGTCGGTCTCTTCATTCTAATTGCTGGCACTTTCGCAGGATTTGTAGGCTGTGCGGTACTATTGAACTTGTCTCAAAAAGCAATCAGTCCCTAAGCAGTGCCAGGAGTGATATACTTCGTACTTTTCTTCTTCTACGGAATTACCTTCGACGTCTATTTCTATGTCCTTTCCAAGAAGTACTACGCCGAAAAACTCCACAGGCGCTCTAGCCACCACCACAATCTTTAAAAACGCATTACAAATGCAATTTTTTATAATCCAGTTACTATGACTACTGGAGCAGCTATGTACAACGGTCCTTAATCAAATTACCCCCAACCATAAGTGTATCCCTAGTCAATAAAAAATTACTTAAAAAGGCTTTAAATACCAAAATCAATTACTTGGGATAAAAATATAATGAGAAAATTTTAATCACAATAAATATTTTTTAATTTCCTCTTCTTCACTTGGAGGTTTAATTATTAAATTATTTGTGGTCGAAATTAAAGGATATAATTTTTAATGTTTAAAAAATAAATTCCATTATTTTTTAATTATAATTAATAAAAGTAGCCACCATATTAAGCAGGAATCCCACCTCAACAATTCTAATAGTATCCTTAGCAGCCTTATCCTCAGCAGCCTTACCCACAGCAGCCTTACCCCTAGCAGCCCTATCCTTAGTAGCCTGTGTATCCTCCTTAGGACCAGTCTATGTACAACCCAAACACTTCTCAAATGGGCCTCATTTAAATAATTACAATTTATTTTCATTCCCTAAGGGATGCCTCCTCCATATAATAATCAACCACCTCAGCAAATGCCTGTTTATTATTCCATAAATTCAAATATGTTTCACAATGAAATTTTAAATTATTTTGCAAAATCTTAATCCTAATTTTTCTGTATTTGTTATTTCTTAAATTTCTAAAGCTTTCATATTTATTTTTTTAAAAAATTTGACTATTGAATATATTGAATATTTAATAAATTTTGTTCCCTTAAATACAAGAAATAAGGTGTTTTTAATAATCATAATTATAATTAATTAAATGCAGATTATATTAGCAGCAATGATATGTTAACGTTTAAATAAGTCGCAGAATTAATTATACTTAAACATTACTTTTAAATCCCGTTGAAATCATAAAATAAAACATAAAAATTGCTCAAAAGTATTGTTTAATTAATATAATGATGAATAAACTATTTTAATAAAATTTATTTTCATTTCCTAACGGCCATCTAAGTAAGTAAAATGTAACAATGTTCCTTTTAAAAATAAAGTAATTAAAAAAATGTAAATATAACTCTAATCCACAAACAATTACTCTCCAAAAAAAATATATATCAACTCTTAGAACTAGTGAAAATAATTTTACAAATAGCATTATTTTCTAATTAGATTTTAAAATTTATTCTATTGCTGAGGAGAAAGGTAGCTAAAGTATAACACGAAATAAAAATTGTAACTGAATTCCTAATCTAAATTAAAAGAAAGAACTTATCTCACTATTTGATTGAGTTAAATAAAGTATTACTAAGCAAATTCGCAAACATAATGTCGAAGTCAAAGTAGACCTGCCTCAGGATATTCAAGCTTTCTAAAGGACTAAAGATAATTTGTGGAATAGACCTAGCCTTAGCGATTATCTTTCTTGCCTTGTTCATCAGGGCGGAGGGACTTAATTCAAATGAGACAGATTAGTTGATAGACATTTACAAATACATTATTGAAAACAATGTGGTAGTCACCATCACATATGATGAGCTGGTTGATTACATGCACTAGTGCTTGGAATTGCAGTATATTCTTTGCATCATTATCTGCTTTACATTTTTGAAGAAGGCGTTCTTCTTCATAAGGGTGAGAAGGTTTAAGAAAAACTTACTTATAAGGGAGAGATTGCACAAGGTCAGACTCATTGGTCTCGTACTTTTAATCGCTGGCACGTTTGCAGGATTCATTGGTTGTGGAGTACTCATAAACAAGACATAAACCGCTCTCACTCCAATAGCTGCTCCCGGAGTAGTATATTTTGTGCTCTTCTTTGTCTATGGAATTTCCTTTGATGTCTATTTCTATTTCCTCTCCAAGAAGTACTATCTCGAAAAGCTTCACAGACACTCTTCCCACAACCATAATCATCTCATAAAAATATAGAATTTAATTAATCCAAATATTATGACTACTGGAGCTGCCATGCATAACGGACCCTACCCTAACTATCCCACCGCTCAAGTATTTCCCTAGTAAATAAATACAATTTAATAAATCTATAATCATTAAAAAATTATAAGATATATTTAAGGATAATCAAATGACAATGCAATAAATTCTATTTAAAAAAAAAAACATGATTTGATTTTGAGTATGTTTTAAACGATGGTTATAGTTCTTAATGTGGAGATACCTTTAATGGTTATTTAGCATGCATCAAATGATCACTTGAATATTTTAAGCTTGCGTTATAAATTAGTACTGAAGAAAAGTAATTAAAATATTCCGATATACTATATACTAGAAATAAAACATTCAACTAAGCAGAAGAAGTCTGGTATAAATTTATGATTAATAAATCAAGGATAATTTTATTTTAGGATAAAGCTATCAAAAATATACAAAGTCGGTCCAACTTTGTATTTAAGTATGTTTGCTATTAATATGAAGTAATATGTAATTTATTATAAAATTTGGGCATATTAATTATGATAGTAGTATTAAGCAGCCCTACCCCCTCCACAGTATCAACAGTATCCTCCATACTAGCAGCAGTAGCTATATCCGTAACAACCATACCCACAGCAGCCATATCCCTAGTAGCCCGTTTATCCTCCTTAAGACTAGTCGATGTACAATTAAAATACCTCGCAAATAGGACTCATTTTAAATATTTTTTATTATTTTCATGCCTTAAGGGGCTCCTCTTCAATATAACAATCAGCCACCTTAATAAGTACCCACTTACTATAACTTTAATTCTCTTAATTTAATAAATTAATAAAGCTAAAATTTAATTAAAATCTGTGAATCGACTAAAATAATAAATCGAGAGTAGCAACTACGTATCAGTTGAAATCACAGATTCATCCCATTATCTACAGCTTGTTCAATAACTTAACAAAAATTAATATAAGCTTTTTCTTTATTCATATCAACAGTACCCTTGAGCAGCAAGATTTAATTAACTAGAGCTCTTTATAATCTAACATATGATTTAATTCTCTATTTATTAAATTCTCAGCTATATTAAAATTTAATTAAATCTCAGAAAATAGGCTTCAATCCTGATTCAAACTCATATTTTTAAAATAATATTTCTTGCTTCAGTTTTAAACAGAAATGAAGTATTTCTTGATTTAAGTAATTTTTATAATTGATTCTATTTTTCCTTATTTTGTAAAGCTATAAATTAGAATATTCTTACATTTTCATATAGATTAATTAATATAAGTAGTGAAATCGTAACGTTTAAAATAAAAAAGGTGGCCTACTTTTAAATATATTAGATATTTTCACTCATAGTTTTCTCTAAATTCTTTCATTTAAACAAAGAATGCTGAAAGCAAAATTTTATTTAAAATGTTTTATAATAACATGAACAGAAGATTCAAATAAATTTCCATTTACATTTTTTAAAGAGATCATACTCAAATAAGGCTAATTATATTTTCCAATATTATTTTATTATATTTCAATATAAATTCATTTGGTGAGGTAATTTTATCTCATTTAAATTTAAAGTCATTTTTTGAGTCCTTAAATATTTTTAAACAAAATTAACTTATAACTAGTGCTAAATCTAATTCTTATTTTTTATTTTTCTCCGTAGATTGCTCCCCTAATAATATAGGTAGAATATGAATGGATTAGAGAAATTGCAAAAATGAGATGCATAAATGATGTGATCGTTAAATTAATAAAGCATCTCTAAATTTATAACTGCCTTGATTTTTAATTGCATACTTTTGAGCCTAACTATATCATGTTTGAATTTCACTTATTTGAAACATCTCTCATTTATTTTCAAACTTTTCCTCTTTTCAAACTATTCATCCGCTAATTAATTTTCATCATAATCTTCTTCTTCATCTTCACTGCTATTGCTATTACTGTTGTTATAGCTTCTTCTAAATAAATTTGTCAGAAAAAAAATTAAAAACAGTTTTACCTGTGGGTTTCGAACTTAGGAGTAAAAATTCACTCATCTTGGCGTTAACTATCTGAACATCAGATCTTAAATCACAGTCTATTTTTTAATTTGTCTCATATATTTCTTACCTCCAATTCTGCATTCGTATTCATCCTATATTTTAAAAGTTTAAATTTTATATTTCTAATTCTTTTTGAAATTTGAGCAATGATTCAAAAAATAAGTAAGACGAAATCTCAAGTTATTTTTGTGAGTTATTTTTTATAGATTAAATATACATTCAGTATAAAAATGATACTGGTTAAAAAGTTATTATCACTCCGGCTTATTAAAGGAGTAAGAAATTGGGTTAACCGAGTACATAAATTTATTATGAAGATGCGAAAAAATACTAAAGATTAATTTCATAAGAGAATAGTTTATTTAGAATGAAGTTATTAGGAATTTTTATCTTAAGTCCATTTGAGGGGATGTGAGTTATCAAATAATATTTTTACATTCATTTAAATTTAAAGAGGAGAATTATTCAGTTTTTAAAAGTTGTTGTGAAATGAAACATTCTTAGTATCTAGAGTTTTGTATTATGTTATCCATTATAAATTAATCCATGAATGCGTAACTGGAACTCTCATATATTTGTTAATTCATAAAAAAGGTATTTCATTCTATTATAGTCGAGTATTAAATATGTGCCTTAAAAATATAATTCGGAAAATTAAAAATATTTATTTAATTTTATAAAATAAAAATTTAGGAAAAAAAAGAAGCTTATTTTAAGGGAGACATTCAAGTATAAATAAGAAAGTTTGCTAAATAAAATTTCCAGTTGAAACAATTTAAATATTTTTATTATATAGGATGTTAATACATTTTCTTAATCAGAACAATAAGTGCTGGTTTTGAAAAATGATTATTAATTTTACATTCCTAATATTTTACTTTACTTTAAATATTTGTATTGCTTTATAAAAATTCTCAAAATAATAAATTCAATTTTATAGGAAATAAGTTAGAAAATAAATTAAAATAAACCCCTGTGGAAAGAATAAGTTTAAGTCATGAGTAGGATGGAAAGTCCAGAATTTCATTTAATTAATGGTTTATCATTCACCTCAGAGGTACCGGAGCCTACTATGTATTTTTATAAAAGTGAAACTTGATTGAAAGTTTGAAAGTATTTCATGGAATGACTTACTGGCTAGAACTATCCATTATGACAGTAACTCTCTTTAAGATTTCATAATAAAATACTTAAATAATTTGTATTTCGCCTACTAAGAGCTATCATTTAGTTGAATTTAAAATTAAAAGATTTTCTTTCTAAACTTATTACTTACATCCTATTTTCTTAGAGTCTCTAAAAAAATTAGACTTATTGCTTATTTATTGAACTGTGGATATAATTTGCATTTTTAACCTAGGCTTAAATATCGAGCAAGTATTCGTTTTTAAGTCTAGAAACTTGAAGCGAACTCACAGAGATTTTTATCAATAGTAGGACCTATGTTAGATTAGTAATTTAAAATAAAAATTAAGGATAATTATTCAAACTTACAAAAATAAAACATAATTGTCGCCTGATTTTCTAATAGTTTTATAAATTAGATACTTGCACTCCCATTTTCTATATTAACGCATTTTAAATTATTCATCCTTAAATATTTTTGATAATCATATAAATTTTGAGATATAATTGCTTAAATTAAATTAATTTAAAAATGTAAAGGAAAACACTTAAAATATAACCAGCTCCCTCAAGCGATGAAAGCGAAGAGGAAAAGAAGCACTCATATTTTCCTTCTACGAACAGTATAACCAAATCCTAAAAACAGAATTTTCAATAAGTAAAAAAAGACAAATAAAGTGACGTAGTTGAGAACAGGACTCATATTATTTTAAATGCCTTTATTTTTTACAGACTTAGCTAGACTCTACTGTTCAAAGCTCAATCACTACGAATTTTGAAAAGAGATCCAATTTAAAATACATGCCGAACTTTAAGAACAAACCAATTCTTTCAAAAGGGAGAAATAAAAATGATAGTGTGGCCTCTATTTATCCATCAGTCTCCCCATCTCTAAACAATGGCCACCCCTTTTCCTAGACGATGCCATTCGACTACAGCACTGATTAGCTTTAGACACAAGAACAATAAATTCAATAGCATTAAATGAGGCTGAAATCTCGTTTAGAGAACACCAATAAGTACCCAGAAAGTATATAGAGAGTCATGGCTTAATATCCACAAACAAATGCTAATCAGATTATCAATTTAACTAGGCCCAATCTCAGATAGAATCATTACCAAAATTAAAATAGGACTGATACAAACTAAAACACTGCCAACTTAAATACTCCTTCAGAAACTAGATAAAACCCAGCAGTTTAATATTTATTGCATTTCTTTTTTGAAACAATTGACGACTAACAAGGTCAAGATAATGTAACTGATCCTGCAGAAAGTATTTATTCTTGATAGGAGGACCCAAACTTACCAAGTAGAAATATTCAAATGCCTAGCTATCTAACTATATCTACGAATAAAGTAAATGAAATTGGGGATTCTCCAGATTCGAATTATTTCTACTCTTAACTAAGAGATCATCCCATCTCTTTAAATTTGAGAGATGCCCCTGTTAATGAGTATTTTAATAAGATAAAATTTATCTTTATTAAGAGGACGAAAGGATTTACTTATCTGATACGGAAGAAGAAAAGCAATCTTTCAAATATCATTAGACTTATGAAAATCCTTAAAGAATGAAGCAATATTATATTTTAAGAAGCTGAGAAATAATTTCATCTATCAGAATTAGCAGGAGCAAATAAATACGACAAGTAATTAAACATCTTAAAATTAAACTAACTAGATTAGGTAATTTCCATCATTGAGATTAAACGAGAGTTAAAGCTCAGTGCTTCAATAGGAATAGATGGCTAGTATATAAATATCAAAGCCTTCAAGATTTAGAAATGACAATACACTTCTAATTGGCAATTTTAAAGAAGAAGATTCCTAGGAGTTAGCTCGATTCCTGAGATTGTCAAAATATTGCAATAGAGTTAGATATCAAGTACTTGATGAAGTTGCTTCTGAAGAGATTCAAAAATAAGCGCAAATAAAATTTTCCTTTGAAAAATTACAAGAAAAAAATTATCTTATAATTAAATAAATAAGACAATTAATTTTTTTTTAAAAATTCTAAATTTATAAGACCGTAAGTTCTTAATGTTTTTAATGAATTTATTTTTTAAATATACTGTGAGATTACTTTAATAAAGAAGGATAATATTCGATGAGTTAAATATGAATATAAAACTTTCTTAAATTTAAGATTAGCATAAGGAAGAAAAAGGCTTACCAACTTTTTGAAAATAGCAGAGAGCCTCTCCAAAATATGTTTGATGAGACTCTTGATCCAGACTAGATCGGTTCCATGAATTTAAAATAATACGGTCAAGATCAATCAGTTGAGAATATCAGCTTTCTTTAAAAAGATGATAGCTAAAAAAGATTTAAGTAAGAAATCATATTCCTATATTCTCATCTTTCGTTCTTAATCGTTCTTAAAAATTTTCTTTAGAGTAGTGAACATAGAGAAAATCTAATAAGAGGAACTTGAAAAGTGGAAATAAAAGGATATAAAGGGTCTATAAAGAAGTAAGATATTTTTTTAACTCATAAATTCTATAGCATATTACATTAAGAAAGTCGAGAAATAAAATGATGGAATTTTAGCAATTAAGGATAAGCCCAAGCTACAAAAAGTTAAAGAATATATCGATAAATACCCCTGCCTTCACATTAGGAAGAAGATACTACTCATCCGAGTGTAATCATTTCCTTCCTTCTAAAATCTTAACTTAGTTATGTTCAAATTATTGCAGAGAGAATAATCTTCCATAAATTCTTTGAAGCTTTTACAATCGTGCTTATAGTCTCGAACAGTATAATTTTAAAAATATGCGTATTGTCCTTGCTTTCGAGGATCCTACAAACCCTACTTAAACTTAACTTACTGGTTTTCTTGACGACTTTTACTTGTCTTTCTACACCTCAGAGCTTGTTCTAAAAATAGCTGGAATGGGCTTCATCTTTAAGAAGGGGGCCTATCTTCGAGATGCGTGGAACGTTTTGGATTTCATTATCGTTGCGTCTGGATATTTTACCATTCTCTTCAGCTCAGTAGTGGGCTCTTTGAATTTAAGTGGAGTGAGATCTTTTAGAGTCCTGCGTCCCCTAAGGACTATTTCAAGCATCGAAGGACTAAAGACTCTGGTGCAAGCGTTACTCTCTGCTTTACCTCTTTTGAGAGACACTATCATTATCTTGCTTTTCTTCTTCATGATATTCGCAATAGCAGGGCTTTAAATATTTCATGGCACTCTGAAAAGAAGATGCATCAATATCGAGACTGCTTTGTTCCATCCAGAGGGTTATCTTTGTGGAGGCAATTTTAAATGCCCAAGCGGTTATTTCTGCGGGCGCCACTTTGAAAGTACAAACGAGGGAGTAACAAACTTTGATAATATCTTGTATAGCTTACTTACCGTGTTTTAAAGTGTAACTTTGGAGGGTTGGAGTAGCGTCATGGAGTAAGTTTGGCAAGTTTAAGGATCTGAGAGTATCGCATAAAATGTTTATTTTTTCCTCTACTTGCATATTATGTGCCCTTAGTGTTCATAGGAGGATTTTTCTTGATCAATTTAACTTTGGCAGTCATTAACTCCAAGTTTACAGAAGCTCATAAATAATAAATTCAAGCCAGTTAGCAAAAGAAGCTTCTTGGAAAGGCTTAAAGCAGGAGAAAAATACTAAAAAGTTAAAATAACAACATTCAAGCAGATTTAAAGATAGAGTATTAGAATATGCATAAAAATATAATTGATGAGGAATTTATGAACGATAATATAACAGTGAGGCAATTTCAAGTAGCATAGAAAATAGCTAAGTAAATGATTGCATTTCTGAGGAAGAGATAAGAATTCAAAAAGGTTTAGCTCGCGAAAAGGAAAATAATGAGATAGAGGATTTCTGTCGGCACTGCTTTTGCTATTTAAGAGGGAAAGATAGAGTAAAGAATCAAGGGGAAATTGTACCTTTTAACATAATTTTAAACTGTCATAAGGTGGGTCTTCAAACAGATAGCTCTCGGTTATCAATGAGTCATTTTCGTATACTAACAGTGAAGACTTCAAAAGTGAGACATTCAAATCCTCTTCTAAATCTGAAAGCAGTTAGTCTTCGCAAAAAGATGAGCGGCCTCCAATGCTGTAGCTTAAGGCTCAAAGTTAAAAATCTATTTTTTCTTATCAGATAACAACAGTAGCAAAGAAGAATCAGAGGACAAGCTTTCCACTCCTCTTCCTTACTCAGTCACAAAGAGGAAAAATCCAGTATTTTTTGGAGAAGCACTAATTCAAAAAGACTTTAGAGCCTCTGTGGTTGTGCAGTCATCTACTCCGAGTAAATTTGCCAAAATTCATGCACGAAGAAAATAAACTGAATCTAGGAAAGATGAATAGGCAACAGATAGTGAAATTGAACAGAGTAAAGCAAATCTCAAGCTTTTTTAGAGAAGAGCAGAAAGCTATTAAATTTGCTATTTTTAAGCATATCTTCCTCATCATCATCTTAATCTTCAGTTAACAATTACTTTATTTTAATAAGAGATTGAAGAATATTAGTTCCAATAAATTCCAAATGAGACCGCAGATAACTGATATAATAATTGAAGATATCAATAATGACGGCTTTGAGCTAGTGTAAAAAGACAAAGGTCCCAAACATGATTTTTCTAGGTATTAAAGTAACATTCAGGAAAGGCCTCCTACGTAAGGATCTGACCTACTTGTAAAAGTTCAAATATTAAAATTAGTTTTGAAAGGGTCTTAGATTAGCTCTCAAGGAATATCTGACATATAAAGCTATAGAAATTTAAGAATGAACAGGAATATGGGTATTGTGGCTTCTAGCATTAAGTTTTCAGACACTCTTGGAGTGGTATCAAATGAAGTTTATTAGCCCAGCTATTCAAATCATAAGGATACTTCTGAGAATCCATTTTAGAAGCAGTTATTTGAAGAAAAGCTGCGTGAAATAGGACAAATGATCCCGAGCGAAGAATTGACAGATTATCGATTTGAAGCTTTGAACAAGCAATTCACTGAAGTTGGAGCTAGAGCAATTAGCGATAGTAATTCATTTAATTAAGACTCCATCTATTTCCTCGAAGATAAAGTTATAGCAAATAATTCAGTCTATTTGAAAGATTCAGAATCTAAAATTATTAAGAAAGCTTAAAATAGAGAGGATGATTCTTCAATAATTAGCAGTGAAAATTACACAAATGGTCATACTTTTCATATAATAAAGTAAAGTGAATAACTCCTGAATACTCCAAGTCAAAAAATTGACTTAAACAACAAAAATCTTCGAAATGAGTAAAGCAACTTAAGATATGCTTCTGCTTTAAATTATTTTAATCTGGTATGGAAGAAGAGTTTGTGCTTTAAAAGCAGATCAATGATTTCAACTCAGTCAATACCTTTGACTCGAGAACTTTGGTTGAAGAATAATTGCTAAAGTTAAACAATGAATACAATCCAGATGAGCAGCAGTTTAACAATCCTCTTTATCTGCAAATCTTACAAAAGAATCCAAAAGCCAATTATCGAAGAGAGTCTATTAAAAAGTAATGGACTGGCAGCCAAAATGGATCCAAGCTAGAAAACTAAATAGAGCAGGCCAGGAAAGAATCTAATAACTCAATGCTAGGATTTAGAAAATCTCATTCAGACAAGTATGATGAGTTAAAAAAGAAGAATAGCAAAGTTTAAAGTTAAATAAATAGTTTTAAGTTTTTTCTCAATTCAAAAATGAAAGAATAGAATACTCGGATGAGAGCTAGGAAAATTATCAGATCAAGAAGTCTAATATCTCAAGTTTCTAGGAAGATTAGATAAATATAGAGACCAAAGATTATCAATAGAGTCCTGAGAAAAATAGCTCTGGAAATAATGGGGCATTCAAAAATATTTTAATTCAACTTCAATTCTTACTTTCAGTATAGATAGGACTAAGAGAATATGGAGACGCAAAAGCAGCTTGAATTTTAAGCACAATAGATTAGTTAAAACTAAAATGAATAGAAGACTAATGTAGTGATCCAAAATTAGTAGAAATAAAATCCATTCCTAGAGAGAAAGTATTCAAAGAAAATGTAGGCTTCTCTGAGTCGAATGGTCATAATATTTTTGTCATTGATAAGGCTTTGGAGAAAAATGGCAAGAAAATTTAACTTGTTAAGAATGCTGAATATAACTCTAAATCATTTGATTTTTTTAATTGTTTTTATTCTACCAGTTAGAATGATGTGCTTGAAAAGAAGAATTAGAAAATTGCTAGCAATCAATACAAAGAATAACTTAAATATGTTAAAAACATAAGCTAAACGAAATCACAAGATTCAAGTGAAGATTATCATCTTACCTTATATTTAAGATGCAGATTCTGTCTATGGAATAAGTATTAAAGATAGTAGAAAGATGAGAAATCCTTTTGAAGCAAAGACAGTCTATAATGTTTATAGTGATGATGAAGATTACTTAGAAGAAGAATTTGGAATAGAGGTGGAGGACAATCAACTTTAACCTTATGATACGATGGCAGGTATTGCTTATGAAGATATGCTGTGTGATCTCCCTACAAAGTAAATAGCTCGCAGATCTAACATCATAGTTACTAGCACACTTAGCTTTACATATTAGCCCAGAGAAAGAATAAGAAGATAAAGATCAAGAAAATTTAAGCGCTATAATGATTTCGATGAGTCCTAAATGCATCCATAACTTCCTAGGCTGAGTCATTTCAAAAGGTCAGGATCAATTGACAAACAAACTCATTATTTTAAACTCAAGAAGAGATAGAAGTGTTCTCATTTAGAGATGTTAATAATTCGAGTCCTAGCCAGGACTATTGACACTATTTGGAGATAAGTTTGGACTAAATGGGAGAGGTCTTTAGCCTCAGACTCCTTAGAGTGCCTTAAAGCGTTAGAGTCGAGCTACTATTTAATCCCCTATAGACAGACTACTTACTCGAGGTCAGTATAATAAAAACCAAAGCTCGGCAACTTAAAAAATATACTCTATGTTTATTTGCTCTACTTTAAGTAGGAAAACTTCTATCCAATAGCGCAGAAGAAGTTTGAGAAAGACTTCTGCAAATAAGAACGACGTTCGTTCTCCCGATCCTAAGAGCATGATTCTCTACAAGTCTCTATTTAACAGCTCCAGAAAGAAAATATTTCAAATGAAGAAGATGGGAAATTTATAATTCTAAGAACAGGGAATCAGTAAGAAATTTACTCTGAAGGATGCGAAGAAGATTTTCGATGGCACATTTTACAGTGATGATGAAGATGACTATGAGGATGAAGCAAACAAGAAAAATGGGGATGTCTACGGCTCCAAAGGATCCTCACTAGTTAGACAGAGGACAAGACAGAATAATGACATTTTGAATTAACAGTGTTTATTTTTTATTCTGGCTGAATTCGAAAAGGAAGCTGCTTAAAAATTGGAGAAACAAAAGCACCAGAAAAATAAGGCCAAGCCAGAAGAACTAGATGAGAAGTTTGAATTCTGTGAAGTGCCGTTGGCCGTAAGAGAGGAGTTATCTCTGCCAGACGACTTAAAAGATTTCGAGATAGATTTCAAAGCAATTAAGAAAAGAGATGCTTCAAATAAAATCAAGCAAGTGTATTGGAGTGGCCAGGATGTGCTAGAGAGAATTATATTATTTAATTTTAAAAGCTGGGATGAAGTAATTGATTGATGAGGAGAGATCTTAATGGGTAGTGAGCAGGTTAAATAATATAAGAGTATGGCCGAAAGGCTTTAAAGGAAAGTATCAGTAGATTAGAGTTTTTGTGAAGGAAGTAATTTATTCCTCTATCTTCGAGAACTTCATGTTGCTAGCAGTGCTTTTGAATACAATAAAGAATTATTTCTTTTAATTTTATATTTTAATTATCCTTTGGGTCGTTATAACATACCTGCTAATGAGGCTAGAATTCTATCACAGATGAATGATGCATTCACTATAATATTCATAATAGAGATGATACTTAAACAAATTGCTGTTGGCCTTAGAAAATACTTCAATGACAAGCTAAATTATCTAGACTGTCTAGTTGTAATGATCTCAATTATAGATAGCCTTCTAGCGCTTAGCGGAAGTTCGGGCAAGCAAAGGTTCTCGGCTTTTAAAACCATTAGAATATTTAGAACATTTAGAGTTCTCAGAGTAGCTAGGCTTTTGAGAACTTTGAGATCGATGCAAATGATTATCGGTGTGATGTAGAGATCAGTTATGTCGTTCGTTTATATTGCTTCTTTGCTTCTGATTTTCATCTTCATCTTTTCTCTGCTGGGAATGCAGATCTTCGGAGGGTAATTTGGAGATTACATTGATGAGAATTAAGCTAACTATGATTCTTTCAATGCTTCCTTTCTCACTGTGTTTTAAGTGCTGACTATAGAAAACTGGCAGAGTAAAAATCAATATAATTAAGAGTATTCTGTATAACTCAATGTCGACTCCCATGGGAAGATTTTTACCTGTGGTATACTATGTAGTGTGGATATTCATGGGCAATTATATATTGCTGAATCTGTTCCTTGCCATCTTACTTGACGCTTTCATCGAAGAAGAGCAGGAAAAGGAAGATATGGAAGTTGAACAGGAAAAGAAAAAACTAGCTTCATTAAAGAGTAAGGCCTAGAACAAGAAACTCAACTCAGTGTATAAGGAAATTCAAAGGAGGCAAAAGCAGAAAGAGATTGATTATACAATATTACTTTCTCTTTAAAATAATTTCAGTGTTATTGAAAAAAGAAGGAAGATGGTGCAGTATTAAAATCAGAAGCGATCTATTTTGAAAATGTTCTCAGATGGGCAGCTTGAAATAGAAAGGGAAGAAGAGTTTGGAGAGGAGGAAGATGATAGGATAATCAACTTGGAGGAAATGGATGAGGCAGATATTCATAAGATCATGATTGACAATGGAATAGTTACAAAATCGCAATTCTCAATTCAAGATAGGAGATAATAAAAACTTGACTTAGTCAGACTTTTTAGAGATGTCAGCTGCCAAAAATCTCTCTATCTATTCTTTTAATTCCAATCATCATATAATTTTTATAATTCTCAAGAGTAAGTAAAAACAGTTTCCATAGGCTATAACTTTTTTAGAGAAACAAGTTCAGAGTCAGTCTATTTAGAATGACAAAGAATAGGTATTTTGAGCTAGGGATTTAAATCCTCATCATTTGCTCAAGCGTCAAACTTGCAGCTGATACTTATATTCTTGATTAGCCATCAGATTCATATTGGGTAAGTTACACCTTAAATTGCTTAAAAATTAAATTATCGTAAGAATCTCTTTTCTTAAAGTGCAGTTTATTTGTTGACTTTGACTTTTCTGACATTTAATTATAGTTGAAACTATCTGATGGAGTGGATATTTTCTTTACTATTCTATTTACAATTGAGAGTATCATAAAAACGATATGCCTTGGGTTTGTGATGGACGATGGCTCTTACTTGAGAGAATCTTGGAATATCCTTGATTTAATTAACCTTTATTAAATAAATTGATTTTTTCATCGTAGTGTCTTCAATGATTGATCTGTGTCTAGTTGAGATAGACATTCCCTTCCTGAAAGTGTTGAGGCTTCTTAGAACCTTAAGACCCCTCAGATTCATCTCTCATAACATCACATTAAATTTATTAGACAATATGTTAATCACAATGAAAACCATGGTGGTTGCTTTGTTTGAGTCAGTGGGCCACATTTTCAATGTGATGATTGTAGTGATGATGGTGTGGCTGATGTTTGCAATCCTAGGCATAAATCTGTTTGCTGGAAAATTCTTTTACTGCACAGTCGATACTTACAAGATTGCCAACGAAGATCAGTTCCATTATATTTATTTGTGTTTTCAGTGTCTAAGGAACCACGGAGAGTGGAAAGTATACGACCACAATTTCGACAATTTATTTCTTATATAGAATGTTGGCAATGCTATGGTTACACTATTCGCTCTCTCAACAATAGAAGATTGGCCATAGATTATGGACCAGGCAATAAATAGCACAAATGAAAACTAAGGTCCTAGTCTAAACAACAATCCAGCTAACGCTTACTATTTCGTAGTTTTCATTTTCATCGGCTCCTACTTCCTCCTCAACTTCTTTATTGGTGTGCTATTCCTCAAATATTAAAATTCACAAAAAAATAGCTTAATATAATGAAGCACAGCGTGCAGAAGAACGAGGCTTTACTTAAGAGCACCTGCACTGGATAGACATGCAGAGAATGATTATCAATGCAAAGCCAGATTTTGAAACTACTAATGTCCCTTCACAGAAATGGAGAAGGAAAATTCATTAAATAGTAGGCTCAAAGACTTTCGATATTGCTATCATGTGCTGCATTATCATTAACATGATTCAAATGTCTCTCATGTACGAAGACCAACCTCCCAAGTATTAAGCAGCGCTCGATGTTATCAATACCCGATGTTATCAATATCATTCTGACAGCAATATTTACCTGTGAGTGCGTACTAAAGTTGATAGCGTACAGTTTTTCTTACTTTAAAAGTCACTGGAATAAGTTCGACATCACTTAATATTTATTATAAACTTTAGTAGCTACTAGCTTACTTGACCTTGCACTGAACTCTCTAAGCAATAAAAGTCTTTAGTATTTACGCTTTGGGCCTTCCTTGGCCAGGGTCCTTAGAGTACTAAGAGTGACAAGAATTATCCGTCTTATTGGAAAGTATAAGGGTCTCCAAGCGTTGATAGAAACGATCGCCTTTTCATTGCCTCAACTTATGAATGTCCTGGGTCTACTCTTTATAGTTTTCTTTATGTTCGCGGTACTAGGAGTTTTCTTTTTCTCTGAAATAACTGAGGGAGTGATTATAGATGAGAACTTCAAATTTAAAAACTTTGGCTATTCAATTCTTATACTCTTTCGAATGTCATAATATATATAGCCAAAGTTTTAAAATTAATCAACTGGAGAGGATTGGAATTTCATTATGTTTGACTGTGCAAAGGAAGAGTCCGATGGATGCATACCTGGTCGTACTTGCGGCTCTAAGGCCAAAATATATTTGAAGCTATTATATTTACCATAGCACTGGTGTACTTCATATCTTTCATAATGATTTGCCAGAACATCATGCTCAACCTCTTTGTGCTTATCATCATTCAGTAGTTTGACAAATACTATCTCCCTCAAAATAACATCATAAGCCGCTTCAAGAATGACTTGCAAGCCTTTAAAGATAGCTGGAAGGATTTCACTATGGAGAAGTATAACTGTCTTAGAATTAAGGAAGTGCAAATCGCTCAGTTTTTAGAGCAACTCAAGGCTCCATTAGGCATGCCTGGCGAGAATGAAGTCGATTTAAAAAAGACAATTCTCAAAATGGAAATCAAAAGCGACTTAAAGGGCTTCGTTTACTTTAATGAGTTACTTTACAGATGCATGAGAAGAATTTATGGTCACCTTTAACTTAATAAGCAGATGCAGGTTATTGAGCTTAGGACTCAGTACAAACTAATCTAAATGAGCATTCAATAATAAAGTATCATAAAACGAGACTAAGCCAATAAATTTTCCCAATGGGTTTCGTTTATAAGAGATAAGAATCATGAATAGATTGCTGCTAGAGGTAATCTACAAAATCAGAAATTGTCTAAAGATGAAGAAGTTATGCAATTTCTAACAGGCAAGTCTAATTTCGTAAACCCTATCTTTAAAGTTCTTTATTTGTTTTGAATATATCTTGACTATGATGTACTTCAACATGAGCTTTAAAGCTTGGCTTCACTTTTCAGCCTAGCAGAAAGAAAAGAAGGTAAAACAGCAGAAGATGATTAGGAGAATTTCAGTTAGCAAAAGCATAACAGACTAAACCAAGCTTAATTAATTATCATAGCAAATTGTAAAGAAACTTGAATAAGAAAGCAACAACCAAGAAATAAAAGAGTTTGAGTATGAATCTGAGGTAGAAATACTAAAATCTTATCCCACTACTCCAATCTATACCAGTAGCGATGACGAGAGTGACGAGAGTTATGATAACGCAAGCTAAAGTAGTAGAAGTCCACAGCATTCCTCTAACCTAAGCAACTACGATGAAATGAACCCTCGGTCTACTAAACCATTTAAAAAAATTAAGGCTTTTTTCTCTTTTGCTTAATAGATTAAGAATCTTAAAAGGAGCAGTAAAAATCTAAATTAACTCTAAATACAGACACTCAAAAAAGATTAGGATAGTAAATTTAAGTTGAATCTAAGATCTACAATTGCCAATAAATCCAAGATTTAATCGCCACATTCTCGACTAATTAGTTTTCATTAAAAATATTCTCATTTTATAAAAATAGTATATTTGATTTAATTTCATATTGTAGTTATATATTAGAGATCCTGGTTTGCTTACACCTTAGTCAAGTAGTCACTTAATAAGTGGAAGAGAAAGATAAGAGGATGACTCTCAGATAAATATATCAATAGATAACTTAAATGAGAATTTCAGCAACGCCCATTTCAACTCTCTCAAGAAAGCCCCTCCTTTGTAAGACCCTTAAATTAAAGAATATATAAATTAATTGATTTTTATAGTTTACCTCAGAAATCAGTAGAATGAGCCAGATCAGCCTCCCTCCTAAGACTAGAAGGATGAAGTATCTCCAAGTAATATGCTCTCCCTAGAAAAGTCAACGATAAATATAAGGAGGAAAGTAAAGAGGAGAGCCACTAAAAAGCAAACCAACAACTTTGATTATAAGTTCTCCTTTTATAAATTGACACAATAGAAGAGGAAGAAGAGTAGAATGCTCAATCCTTTTCAAGTCTTCCAAAATTAAAAAAGAACACCAAGCTCTTGAGCAATTCAAATATTACTCACACTATTAAATCATGATGATGATGTTTGCAAATCATTCCAAATTTTAGACTCATTTTACTACTTTAATTTGATTTTTATCGTTCTGAAACTTACCAATTCTTTAATATCTAGATATGATATTCATAGGATATTATTTATACTTTTGGTTCATATTAATTTGAGATAATAAGATTAGTCTTATATTTGAATTATAAAAATAAATAATTTTAAAAGACTCGTACTAATTATGCCTGCAAAAAATTCAAAGAACGCATCTAATCCCTTCAAAAACTCAGAAGAAACCAAGCCAGTCGCACTTGTTACAGAGGCATAAGTAATAAAATACAATAATTTAACGTATATATTTTGCATATTTACTATTTATTAGACAAGTAGTGATTATGAGTTTGATTATATTTAACAAAAATCTTTTTTTTATTAAATAAAATTATAAGTTAAATAGTTTTGTCATTAAATATGTTTTGCTGAATGCTGTATGTGCCTAATTTGATTGGGTATGGAAGATTCCTATTCCTAATTTTCTCTTCATACTTCGCCTTCTCATAAGACTACTGGTTGCTTTACCCTGCTTTCTATGGACTAGCTTCTCTACTTGACATGGCTGATGGAATGGCAGCCCGCGCCCTCAACTAGTGCAGTCGCTACGGAGCAGCTCTGGACATGATTTGCGATAGAGCTCAGAATGCTACTATGTTCCTCCTTCTGTCAGTGCTTTATCCCACCTACGACTTTTTCTTCTACACTTGCTTCTTGCTTGACTTTGGTTCTCACTGGTTCTAATTCCAAACCACTGCCCTTTTCAAGGCTGAGTCCCACAAGGGAAAGAACAGTGACGAGGTCTTCATAATCGATCTCTACTACAACAACAAGATATTCTTCTCCACACTTGTAGTTGGAGCTGAGGTTTGCACTATTGCACTATTCATCATTGCTAGAGTACCCTTCCTACAAACTTTCCTTCCTGCTCAGATCTTTGGAGCTGTGCTCACAATCATTCTTAGCACAAAGATGCTCGTCAACGTATTCCAATGGTATGGAGGAATGAAGAGGATAATCAAGTACGATCAAGAAAATCACACTAACCAATACGCCTATTGAAAATACTTCTTACAAATAGCATATTAAATTTTAGTAAGGACTACAAAAAATTATTCATTTTTAAGTTTAAGAAATAAATCAGATGAGGAGTTATTAGTTTTAAGATATTGATAGATAAAATTATTAAATTAGGCACTTTTCAATCTTCTCAATATATATTCTAAGATTATTCTTGACCTTACGATTAATTTTATGAATTCTCATCTTCTTACTGAGTATGAATAATATCATCATCTTGATTCAAAAATACTTTGCAAAGTTTATTTATTCTCTCCTCCTTCTCTTTTAATTTTTGCTTTTATAATCTAGTGCATCTGACTCCTTAAGAACCAGAAGTCTTCTTCATCTTAAATGCACTATTCTGGGTTTACAACACTCTTCACCATAATTTTCAATCTTTCTTAATCGCTTAAATCTTGCTAATCAGAGTTCTCTGATGACAAACATGCCATGATAGTTGGTATGATTTTCTGCTTGCTTCTCTTTTCCTTATTATTTCGCCTACCTGATTTCTATGATGCCTATTCTTTAAGACTTTTGATGTCATATTTTTCAATTTTCCTTCTTTTATTCGGCTGTTATTTACATAAAGACTCTCTCTCATCTGAATTATAAACATTTTCCTCACTTGCTTGCTCATTTTTAGTATCATTACTATTATTGAGTGCTCTTAACTGCCTGTACTGCATTCTTAAGAGCCAAGATCCTCTTATTTATTCATTCTCTTTCTTTGATTGAGTGGTTTATCTTCACAGTAATCAATCCTGGACTTTCTCTTTCTCAAGGTCCTGCTACTCTCCATCAACCCATAGAGATACCTATCAGCACCCACATTTCACCTAGATTTCTCCTTTAGTAGCTTTTTAGTTTGAGATGCTGTCTTATCAAAGTTAAACTTAACCTTCTTGCTATCTTAGGAGTTGTCATCAACTTCCTGCTTTTCTTGATAATCTCTAGAGGACTAAGAGTCTGCTTCATCATTTGAGGATGAGGCAGAGGAAGAGCTATCAGAGTACTTCTTCGTCTTTCTTTATTTAGTACCTTTACCCTTGTTTTGCTAATAATTCCTTCCCATTATGCTCTAAAACCCGCTGGTTTAAACTTCATTTCCAACTAGACTTGACATCAAGCCTAGACCTCCTTCTTGAAAACCTACTGGATAATAGTAAGCCTACTAATTTTAGGTTTTATCATCTTGAGTATGCAAGTCAAAAGTGTAATTATTATCACTGTTCAGTTAACAATCTTCTTGATAAGCTTTGCTCTGATAAAAAGAATTTGCGTTTGCAGCTCGCATCTACAACTCATATCTGCTTGGTCTTCCTCTCTTTCGCTTAAATCCTAAGTTGCTAAAGTTTTGCAAGTCAGGATATGTAATCAGACTCATTAATTGCTAATACTGCATGTCAGCAATTCGATCATACTAACGCAACTCCTTCACTTCTTTTTCGTCAACTTCACTTATCTCATCAAACTCATCTTAGATCTCTTTATCGAGCAGAATTACTTGGCTTAATGCCTAAGCTTTAAATAAAAGCCTTTGTCTCTGAAATTGGTTCTTGCTCAATTTAGCTCGCAAAAGCATGTCATTAAGTGCAGCTTCACTTTTATACTCTTACTTGAAATTCAAAAGCTTATTCGCTTACTTATTTACCAGTCTTCTTGACTAATTGAATTGATGATTTACGTGTAAGCCATGGAAAATGTCAAACTTTTCCTCACTTTAGGCTCTCCATTTCAATTGTGCCCTTCGAATTTCCTCATCTCGTTTCCTTTTCTTATCCCTAAAAGCCTGCTCTACATTATTAGAGTAAATTATATAGCGCATATCCTCATGGCCAAAGTATCCATTGGTCTTTAGAAATTTGACATCTTTACTCTCTAGAAGTCGTCTTTTAGTGAGCTCTCTGACTTCTTTTTAGAGATGAATTCTATTGTATATCCTCTACTCTTCCTCTTCCTACTAATAAACAAGAGCAGCAGCTAGAGCTTCTTCCAAAGCATCTTGCAACCTACTTTTTGGAAGATTTGAGGGGTCGTGTGAGATTTCAAAGTACTTATCTCTAGCAGGTGATTATTTATCTATTATAGGCTCTCCTACATCTAAAGGAAGTAAATTATCTTTCTTCTCTATACTAATATTCACGCCTTCCTTATTTTTAGTGGAAAAAGAAGAGATAAATTTTGGCTTTTAAGTTTCAATAAATGGAATAGCCTAATCTGTAGAGGTAGACTATTATTCAGTTGCTAAATTAGGTTGCATTGAAACATTCAGCAAGTCCATGAAGTTAAAAGCTGTCTTTGGAGCATCTTACACTAGCTTTTCTTTTTTGGGTTTCTTCTTTCTTTCCTTTTTAATTACTTATACTTATTAAGTTTAAATTAGATTTATTGGTTAGCCTTCTTTATCTTATTGAATTTCATTTTACTTGGACTATGCATTTTTCTTATAAGGTTTTTGCTTTTAGATTTTAATTGAAGGAGTTTAAGGAATCTATTGTACTTTATCACCAATCCTTACAGTTTCTGAAGAAGATTAGGTTGAAGCATGAGCAGAAGAGGGATCTATTTCCTAAGTTTAAGAAAGGGGTAAAAATTTGCTAATTTATTATTTATGTAATTTATTTTTACTTTTTTTGCTTTTTATTTTTTTAATAGTTTTAGATTTTAAATGTCGTTTTTAGTTTTGAATGATTTAAGTAACTTTTTAACTTGCCACCCTAAAAGCTTTCCTGTCTACTTTTTAAATACTGAATTTCTTAGTTGTACTTTTCGAGTCTGCTTTGGATGAATCTGTGGGTAACTCTTTGATTGTGGTATTAACTTTTTAAGGATTACCTTTCTTTGGGACTGACTTTACTATAGAAGGTGCATTTGATTTGGTGGAGCTTTCTATCAACTATGATTAATCTATTTTTTATTGCTTAGAAGATTACTGTGTTTTAGAAACCTCCTTAGGTTATTTTGGGTGTTTGCATTTCCTATCAGATAGCTCTTCCTGTTTACTTTCTTCATCGATCTTACTATCCTCTTAATATAGATTAGACTTACTCTTCTTAACGGACTATGAGAGTTGCTAGCTTTTGATATCTTAATTAGCTTATTTAATAATTTACTTCTTAGCAGTAGATTGCTTGCCCATCCTTAATATCTCCAATTATATAAATCGTAAAAGATAATGCAACCAATAACCCAATCACTCTCAAATTTGAAAATTTAGAAATCCCTACATTATAATTTGTCATCACTCTTATAAATATTTTAAACCACTGCATTTTAAATTTTATAACCAATTTTATCAATATACACATAAATAAAAATATATAAAAGTTTAAAATAAAGATTTATAAAATTTTTATTTTAAATTCCCAATATATAATAATTTAACCACTTCTATGACCAATTACCAAAATTAAAACTATAATTGAACATTTGAAATACTAAATATTTTTTTTGTAACTTATAAATCAGCCAGGCAAGTAGACATAAGTGTCTTACTCTTCTTTTGCAAACTCTTTCTCAATTATTTCGTCCATGCATTTTTGCAAATTTTCATAGATCATTTCAATACCCACAAAGTCAGCGCCAACTGTTTATCCTTAACTGAATTTGGCAGTGACTAGTCTGAACAAATCTTTCTTTTATATTTGCGATCTCTATTTAATACTCATCTTAAAATATCTTCAAACTATAATTTGAGTTGTTTGAGGATGAAGGCTTGGACTCTGAATTTGTGTTCCTTGTGCTGATACTTAATAACTTGCAGACTATCTTAAGTAGTGGAGTTAGTAGTACCTTGATTGTTTGTTTTAGATTCTTCATTTTTGATAGCTGAGTTTCCTGATAGATGCCTTTGCTTGAAGAAATTAACAAGTTGCTAAGCTGATTTATAGTATTTCAATCCACTCTTAGAATTAGAAATATCAGACTACCCAATTTGATAAGTATCAGAGTCTTTCAATATAAGTAAACCCTCCTTTACTATATCTTAAATCTGAAATTCAAACAAATCCCGATCTAGAGAGTTATTCTCTCCTGGGGAGCAAAGCATAACTTATTCTAAGAACTCTTCTCTTTTCATAGTAGACCGTTAATTGAACTGTAACAAGAAAGTTGCCTGGTAAGTATTCACAGTCATCTCAATCTTTTTATCCATTATAAGCCTTACTGATCCCAGATTTGCAAGCAACTACATATTCCTATTTTTAAATTTCAACTTATAACCCTTCAACAAATTTAGGAGTGAGACTGTCCATTAGAATAGGGTGGATGATTTACTACTTCAATGGGTTTTAAATCTTAAAATTAATAACTATAAGCAAGTTTATAATTCATTTTAAGATCTTAAGAAAAGAAACCAAGAAAACAATCATTTGTTTTTAAAAAATTGTATAAAAGTTTTATTTTTTTAAGAAATTATTTTAAATTTTAAACTTAAATTCTTGATCCAAGTAGGAAAAGCAAAGTGTTTTTAAAATTCAAAAGGGTTTAATCTTAAGCCTCAATTTGTTCCATTATCTCATTTATTATCAAACTCTGCTTATGCACAAAAGCCTTTCCAAAAGAGTTGAACAAATGCTGAATCAGATCCTTCTCTCTCTTTATGACTGTCTTTATTTCTGCGGAGGTACTAGCTCCATACTCTATTTATCTCATTATTAGTCTCTTCCTAAGTTCGTATTCCAATTTATCTTTGTCAACTTGATAAGAAATTGCCTGCAGGATCTTTTCCTCAGATATATCATCCTCATAAACTAAGGTTTCAAGGAATAGAGCTATCTCCTCAGACTAATTGTATCCTCTTAAAATCTGGCTGTTCACTTGGATTACTACAATACAAATTAGAATGAGTCAAAGTAGTGAGAGGTATTGATCTATTATGAAATGGCTTACGATAGGTTAGGAACATGGGTGCTGGGTGAGCTTTCAATTTTTGAACCCACTCGAACACCCAAAAAAAAATAATTAAGACAGGCAGGGCCCCCCCCGCCCCCCATTTTAAAAAGTTTTTTATTTTAAATTCTAAAATTTAGAAAACTTTCATCCAACACCATCCTTTTCATTTACTCGACAATCTTCTCTGTCTTTCCGTTTTCTAGTAGGTAGTATAAAAATTCATCCATTGTCTTGAGCTCTTGATGAGCGATTACTGTTTAGAATATCTTATGCAAAATTTGCACAGTAACCACTTAATCGTTCTAGAACTACTCTTTCAAGATAAATCAAAATATACATTATCACTTATAATAGATATCGAAGACCTCAACGATGCGAATTTTATTTTGCTAATTTGGCTTCTCAAGGTTGAAAATACTTCAGCATTGGTTTCAAAAGTCTTGCTCAATTCATTGAAACCGTTAATAAGTTACTAAGTCATTTTCTATCTTTGAGGGAGTGATGTGAGATGCAATAAGCTGGAGAAAAGAGTGTGGAATTCTCCCAATAATTACTTGTAGAGGCTGCTATCGCTCTCTGCAAACTTAAACTGCAAGTCAACAAAATCACTCATGAAGCCACTACAAGGTTTATTATATTATAGTTAACTCAAACAAACTTACTTGTCAACTTTCTCAAATTGAGAAATCAGACTTCTAACTAAACCTCAAACTTTTCTTTTAACTTTTACGTCATTTTATATATAATTTATGAATTGGTCGTCAAAGAGCAGAGAAGAAATATTGATGCTATTCTCTATTAAGGTCTGAAGCTCTTGGCAAAAAAATGTCCCTTTTTGCCTTTGTCTTCACTGCTACTCTTTTATAAATTTCTATTTGGTTTTTTTTATCTGCGAGCAGCTTTTAAATTTTCTTCCTCATTTCAATTTTGATGTTTGCGAATTTCAAATACTCTTTAAGTCCCTCTACAATGGGTTGGTAAATGTCTTTTGAGTCTGCTGACAGAGCAGTTTAAAATGCTTGATAAAGCAACTTTTGAAACTCTTTGTCTGTAGTAATACTCTATGGTTGAGGGAGGTAACTGTGCTAGATGGGCTGGCTCTAAGTTGTGGAAACAATTCCCTGCTCGTAGCAACTCTTGGTTGTCACTTTGAATTTCATTATTGCAGTTTAAATTCTATTGTTTAAACTTTGATAATATCTGAAGGTTATAAATTGTTATTTGATTTTGGTGGTGATGATAGCAGTTACTAAGAATTTGAGGGTAAATGGAAAGATATTAGTGATTTGTACGATGTGATTTGCAAACAAATTAATAAAACTCAAACCCAATCCCACTAATATACCTCAAAATTTAATCGACAATCAAATTAATATGAAAAAATTAACTGCAGTTGAAGTGTGCCTAATTTAGAATAATTACACCAATCGATTCAGCATCAAATTTTAAGAACTTTATATGATTGCAACTTTTACCTGGGAGCGCTCAATTCAGAGGTAAAAACAGCAAAAGTTTTAATAGAAGTGATATTTGGTTTTAAGGATAATGCGCGCATCTTATCTCGCTTCTATGAGGTGTTGAGGGGGGATGATTAAAACAGAAACGCATATTAATTATCGAACAAGATGCAGATCAGATAGTGAATCTTTGATTTAAACTGGCATGAAATTGCACTCTGCATTTATTATTTTAACCAATCACTGCTTTTAAATTAATTTTAAACTATAATAAATTAAATAAATTAGAAAATATCATAAGCAGTCACTAAACTAATCGCTACTTGCTATGACTACTATGATTGTGTGTTGTGGTTTAGTAGTACTAAATGATTGAAAATCTTAAGGACTTAAAAGATACTTACGAGAGCGCTCGCTCTCAAATAGATAAGGCAAAGGAACCCATGGAGGATCTGGTCAAGATAAAGGCGCACCTGGATGGAGTGCTCTTAGATTTCAGTGGGTTCTTGGAGCGTTTCAAGGAAGACAAGGAGGGCTACTTAAAGTTTTTCTTTGAAGATTTCACTTTCGGTATTCTCAAACGCCTCACTAAAGAGAGATCCAAAGATGACAAAGTAAGTATTCATAAACATACAATTCTTTTTAGTAAATGTCATCAATAATAAATTAAGCTAATTATAAGCAAATATCATCCTTTATTGGATTATTAAAAGTAATAAGGCAAGCCAGAAAAATATATACTGCCACATTTATCTCAAAAAATAAAGTTTTTAATTTTTAAATTGGTTATTTATGAATGGACTGTGAACAAAATGTGAATAAAAATATGTTTCTTATTAAAAGAGGACTTTTAAAAACTGATTTGAAAGAAGGGATTATTTATGCTAGAAAATTGTTTTAAACTTTAGATGCAATTCAAATAATTTTAAAAGGTTTAAAAAAATGGAAGACAATGGTAAATTCCAAGATTGAATAAAATTGATAACTGCCTTTTACTCTCCCTCAAACTTTCCAACCCTAACCTATATCGTAGTATCTTGAAGTGATCAGTGAGATTCTTGAGAATTACATGCGTCTGTTCAACGAGATGCTGAAGCAAGGGGTACATAACCAAGAATTTTTCGACGGAATGAAGATGGTTTTCGACTACGACTCAATCCTCCATCGCTTCAGCTACTAGATCCCAGAGGACCAACTCAAGAAGCTCCGCTCAGCCAACTAAGAGTGGCGCACTCTCCTCAACGAGGGAGACATGGTGGATGCAATCGCAGACGAAACTAACTCGAGATACAGTGGATGGTCTTAGGCCCGCATCGCGTCGGTTAATGGAGATATGCTGCAACTGGAGTTTATCTACGACATCAAGGCAGTTGACAAGTACCTCGACCGATACTCAGTCAACATCGCCTAATTTGAAAGCAAGTCAAAGGAAGTCTGGGAATGGAAGGCTACTATTCATGAGGGCATGTTGATCGATGCCCACGATAAGTCAGTGTGGAACAAATCTACCATTATTGGCATGAAAGAAGAGACCCTTGCTCCTGGCAGAGTAGTGAAGTTCGCACTTATTGCCTATAGAGTTTATCAGGAGGGCGGTCAAAAGTCAGACGAGAAGGGAACCTTTGAAGGATGGTCTAGTAAGTTCGACGAGTGGATTGCTGTTTACTCTCCTCGCTTAGCTCCCTTCTACACAAAGACAGTTAAGGGACAAATTGAGGACTAGGATTTAGACGATGAGCTAGATTCACTTATCCAACCCGAGGAGGGCTTTGCGAAGGTGTATGCAGTTCCTAGAGTTAGAACTTGCATCTCAGCAGTCTACCTAAAGCTGATCAATGTGTTTGGAAACTAAGGTGGCTTCGATCAAGTGCTTAACCTACTCGCAAAGAACATTTCCTCTTCTCAGAATGAAGAACAGAAATCGAATTCTGATGGCCCTGCCTAGGAAGGTGTATCTCTCAACATCATCGGATCCATCATTCAATGCATTAGCCATCCCTACTCTATCTTGCATAGAGAGTTTATCCAGGAGTATGGACCACAATTTGTTGAGCTAGCTATTAAGGCTCTCAGAGGTGCACCTGAGAAGTCTTTGAGAGATGTGAGGAGAGAGAAGATTGAGATGATTATTAAGAGTATCGATAACTTCCAAAAGAGACTCATATCCAAGGAGGAGAGGGAAAAGCAAACTGAGCTTCTTAAGCTTGAAATTGCACTCATGTGCCTTAAATCTTCCTTCTTGGAGCGTAGAATCCAAGGAATCAGAGATCTGAACTCAATCATCAGAAACCTGAAGATGTTTAGCTCAAGAGCTTTCACCGCTACTGTCTTAGTGGCATGGCTCCGCGAGAACAATGTGTTTGACTTCCTCTTCGATGCTAAGCTTACCCATCTCTAAATCGTATAAAGAACTGGGGAAATGATTAAACTTCTCCTCTCAGAAAAGGAATTCGACAATCAGCTGCTCGAGCAATTTTGGTCACTAACAAAAGCTCACTACAAGTTCGACGTCTACAAAATTATGAATGAGTGTGCTTTCTACTTCTAATAGACTCACATCGACTTCTTCTTTGAGCAAATAAAACTCATCCCTCTTGAAAAGCTCGGCTTAGAGGAATTCCAAGTTCTGTCTGAGCTAGGAAAATTCACCAAAGATGATCAGTTCAAAGTGTAGATTAGTGAGTTCTTCTGGGGCATAATCTGCAACTCTGAGAACGTAAGGAGGAGTTGGTCACAAACTGCATCACCAAGTTCTGCGAAATGGTTAAGAACTGGGACATGACTCGTAAACATCAATTCTTCTGCGACCTCACCACCAACCTCAGAGAGCACCGCTCCTCCATCCCAAGTCTCCGCCTCTTCAAGGGACTCATCAAGGACTAGAAGGATCGCCAGTACTACTCCTCAAATGTGAGAACCAACTACAATTCAACCTACAACTCCAGCTACAGCTCATAATACACCTCATCCTATTTGCCAGGCCCAATTAAGCCTGCTGGACTCACTGTTAATACTATTACCATTATTCTATACAAAAGGAAATTAATTAAAGTAAAATTATTATTAGAAGTAAATTATATCTTAACTTAAAAAACCTATTAAAGCCTCATTTGAAGGGTTCTTTATTATTTTAATTTTTTAAAAAATTCTTTTTTTTAAAAATGAATTTAGAAAATAACGTGTCAGTAGGAGGTGCAGTGACTGCAGTTGCTCCCCAAGATCAAAGCACTTCTTAAGTCAAGGAAGAGGTTTAGATCACTCAGGAAATGAACCTGCAGTCTTCTCTTACTACTCTCATCTAAGATCATGCAGTTGTGACTGTCTTAATTGACAACTTGTCCCAATACGTCCACACTGCCAGGTCTAAACTGACTGAGCTAGGCGCCAAGAACACAGTCACTGACAGGAAGAAGCTTAACTTAGTGAGCAGCAAATACTCTCACCATGAAGAAGTAGACGAACGTCTGCAGTTCTTGAAGTATATCGCTCAACTCAACACTGAGTACTAGATATCTCAGGCTGATCTCGGAAGAATCTCACTAGTTTGTATTTGTAAATAATCTATGACTTGCTCTCTAACTCAAGCAACTACGTGCTCCCCTCTGACTACGAAGAGTTCTTGATCTGGTGCAAGAGTTCTTGCGAGCAGTCTACTGCCGTCTCTCAAATCCTGGACCTGAATGAAGTCGGAAAGTTCTTCACTCAAAAGATGTAAACTCTCCCTATAGTTTACCTATCAAGGCAATAATATTTGGTTTTAGTTTAAAATGGAGAGTTAGATGTCAAGAATAATTAAAAGTATAGTATCTATTGAATTTGTTAGAACTGATAGTGGTAGGATTTGACTTCTTACAACATACTTCATCAGTGTCAACGAGAGCCTGCAAAAGATACTCAAGATAGTGCCTAAGCAGAGTTTGACCAACAGATCTAAGTTCGGCTCAACCATTAAATACGGCTACAATAATGTTGGCCAGTACGGAAGAATTATTATCAAACACACATATTTTAAACTCAATCACTTTAAGCTATTAAGTTCATAATGAATATTTTACTCAAGGTTAATTCATTATAATTTAAATGGCAATAATAACCTGCGCAGTCTAGAGGAAACAGTTGCAGCCTCGCAGTTCAAGCTGAGCGTAACTCCCAATGAATTGCAACAGCTTGACATCGTATGGAACATGGCCCTAAATTCTGAGAACCCCAAAGTCGTCCCCAAGGCTATCGACTTCCTCATCAAAGTGTACTACAACTTGAGTGCGGACCTTGATGACAAGAAACTAGAAGTGCAGGAATCCTTCATCAACGAGTGCATGCATATTATCAGAGAGGCCAAAGAATCTCGCACTGTCTGCAGAGTCATCCAGATCATTCAGAGCATCATTTAAGAGACTGAGAAGAAGGGCACTGGCGATGTAAAGCCCCATAATGCAATCCTCAAGGGAGAGCTTCTAGAGAACATCATAATCAAGAACAAAGCTTCCAATAAGGGCAAAAATCTCCTAGTCACCATTTACTCAAATGCCACTGTCTGGGAATTTAAGAAAGTTGTCGCTTCACTACTCGATCTTGCTCCCAAGTACCTCAAGCTAGAGATTGGTCAAAGCCAGAAGGTCATCACTCAGAATGAGAATGGAAAAACTCTAGCTCAACTGGGTCTCTAAAGCAACGATTCAGTATTTGCTTACAAGCAGCAAGTAAAATTTAAGTTTAAATGTCTATATAAGTAGATGAGGAGATTGTGAATGCTCCTCTGATTGGCCAAGATGGCAAGCTCACTGAGAAAGTTAAGCAGATCTTTAATGAATGGTTCGATATGTACAGCGATGAGCAAGGATCCATGACTAGAGAGACTTGCGCCAAGTTCATTAAGGGCTGCACTGGGGAACAGCCTCTCCCCAACGATGAGAGAATTGTAGGAATGTTCAAGGCCTATGACCCCAACAGCGATGGTCGCATCGAGAGAGCTGAGTTTATGGTTTTCTATGAAATAGCTTGCAAGGGAAAGCCAGACACAGTCAGAGATAACCTCAAGCACCACAACATTAGAAATGATCTCAAGAAACTCTCTGAAGTTTAAAGAACCGGTTAAATATCTATTTGAACTTTGAAGTTACTGAAGAGTCTTCTTTTGCTACCGAAGACATGCCTCGCTTCAAAATTTCAAAGAACCAAGAGCAGTTTGACCTGCTTATCTCATTGCTAGATAGACAGGACGAAGCATCTCAGGCATCATGGGATCTCATTCAGATGCTTGCTACCTAACCAAGACCTTTACAAGAGAGTACTGCAACTTCAAACTGCCCTTGACCCCGCAACTGGCACTATTAACTGGGATAAATTCTTCGACAGCCAATCAGTGTACAAGCTACTTTACACTTTGCAGATAGTTGAGGCTGTAATGGAAGAAGGAGAAGGCGAAGGTCTCGAGAGTGCACTCGTAATTGACGAGACATTTGAAAAGAAAAAGACTACAGCTAACATTCCTGACGCCCCTCCTCTAGTTGGGCCAGTTGCACCTCCCAATTCTGACTCTATTGTCGTAACTTCTTAATTATAAGAAACTTTAAATTAATCTAATATAAAGAATTAAATTCTTTAAGCAACGAACAATCAAGCAACTAGCCAGTTGAGGAAGAGCAGAAGCTTCCTGAGGCTCCTCCACTTAATCAGTTTTTCAAGAGAGCTTCAACCATAGTGAAGGCAGATGAAGACTAGCAACTTAAATCCAACTGGACTGCTATGTTCCTTCAGCAGAACGGATTCGAGTAAACTAAGATATCTCAGTATAAATTCACTTAAAGTTGTTGAAAAGAGAATTGCTCACTATCTATGTTATATGTTAATTTACATCCTGAAAGTATTCATGCAAAAGTAGATCCAAGGTGACCAACACAATTAATTCGACTTGAAGCACATTGCTTTCTTGCTTAAGCTTCTTAGAATCTTTATAATGGCTGCTTTCTCCACAAATGCAGAGTCTCAAGTGTTTAGTGCAGTCAGCCTCATCAGAAAGTCATCTAGTGTAGTTGAAGAGACTGTTGTTAGCCTGAAGGATCAAACAACCTCTCGCTTTGCTGAGCTACAAAAATTGCTCACTGGTCCTATTGGAGAAGACATCATCTCTCAGATAGACTATAAAGCACTACAACAGAAAATTCTTACTCTCATTACTCAGATTCTAACAAGCACCAGAGCTACTTCCTCTGCTCTAACTTTTGAGGATAAGCTTATCATTGAGAATGCCCTGAGCTTGTGGGTGGGTTGTATCCTTCACAAGAATGAACTTATAAACGATTTCTTTGCAAGAGATGCTGAGCAGTTCATCCTCCAAGGTTTGCTATTCAGTGACTCAGACAAAGTCAGAGAAGAGTTCAAGTAGAGCCTCACTCAACTCTCTAAGGGCTTAGCTCGAGTTGACCTCACAGTTGTTCAACAGTCTCCCCTCAGTTTCTTACTCAAATTGCTTCACCAGAAGTTAACTCAGATTATTCTCCAATATAAAAATGAAGAAGTTCAGTCTGATTTCACAGTACCACTGCAAACAGTACTTCGACTTGTTCTGTGACTTGATTGACCACTACTTCAATCAGAGAGCACTCTCCAATCTGCAAGGAAACTAATCACCGGAGGTCTTCAACCCTGAGGAGCTTCTATCCTCAATTATTGACAAGATCAAGGAGTACAACGCACTTTCCAACGATCCCCTAGCTCAACTAAATCAAGACGACCAAGTTTCAAAGAATGAGCAACTCATCTCAGAGTAAGAGCAAATTTATATTGGCTTGCTCCAACTCACTGGCAAGATCATTGACAACTTCGACATCAATGTCACTGAGCGTATCGTTCAAGAGAAAGACCTTATCGAGGAGATCTTTTCTAAGTTCCTGTTCGCATCAGTTTTCAAGCAAACACAGGCAACTGATGCCCAGAAAACTTAAGATATTAAGATTAAGCCTAAGAGCAGGAAGGATGATGGAAAGAAGACCACTGGCTATGGAAAGAAGTCAAAGGAAGCAGCATACAAGATGCTTGTGAGTCTCATTCGCAAGTCACCTCTGCTTATGAGCAGCTTCTTGGAGAAGAACATGAGACCTCTCATGCTTTCTATTTCAAGGCAAAATGGATGGAACTACAGCCCACCAGGCTAGTCAGAATACAAACAGAAGTAATAAACATGTTCTATAATCTTTAACTTAGCTGTGATAATTAAATTTACGTGGGTCTGTACAACTTTGGTTGCATTTGCTATATGAACTCCATGCTTCAGCAATTCTTCATGGTGCCTTCCTTCAGATACAATCTACTGTCAGTGGATGACGGTGCTGCAGAGGATGTGCAAACTTACAAGGGACACAAAATTGATGACAACATGTTGCACTAGCTACAGAGATTGATGGCTCACTTAGAGCTGTCGGAGCGCCAAGACTACTAACCTCTTGAGTTCTGCTTCGCTTTCAAAGATTTTGATGGAAACCCAACCAACACTGCAGAGTAGAAGGATGCCCAAGAGTTCCTCAATATGGCATTCGATCGTATTGAGAATGGACTCAGAGGCACTCGCATGAAGTACTTGCTCCAAAGTGTGTTCAGTGGCTAGACTTGCTCTCAAATCGTGTGTCTTGAGTGCGGAAAAGTAAGAAACAGAATTGAAGATTTCTACAATCTTTCACTCACTGTGAAGGATACCAAGGGTATGTATGAGTCACTGCAAAAGCTTATCGAGGGAGAGACTATTGATAACTATGAGTGCGACAAGTGCTAGAAGAAGGTCGATATCTCTAAGAGAGTGCTTATTTCTCAAGCACCTAATGTACTTATCGTACATCTACAACGCATCATCTTCAACTTTGAAACTTTCCGCAACGACAAGATTAACTCATTCTTTGAGTTCCCTTATCAACTCGACCTTAAGCCTTACTCTTTCTACGAAGTCATGCGCAAGGAGAACAGACTTAAAACTCCCAAGGAAGGAGAAGAGCAAGAACAGACTGAGGAGCAACAGCCTGATGAGGACACGGTATATTTATTTTAAAGACTCACAGATGCCCGAAGAAGAGGAGTGCTTTGAATATAAGCTCGTGGGAGTGAATGTGCACTCTGGTTCTGCAAACGCTGGCCACTACTGGTCACTCATTAACACTCGCCGTGGTATTGACGAGCCTGATGAAAATGATCCCAACTGGAACAAGACTGAGAGCGACCCCTGGATGAAATTCAATGACTCTTCAGTTACTGAATACTCTTTCGATAAACTCAAGGGAGACACCTTTGGTGGAGATGGAAAGAGCGGAGGAGATGACTCCTGGTCTTTCGGAGGTAGCTATGGTCAGAGCGCTTACATGCTCGTCTATGAGAAGAGACTCAAGAGACCTCTTAAAATTTTAGCTACTCCTGATGAAGTGTAAGAGAATAAGGATAAATTGCTTTACGATGCCAAGAAAGAGGAACACTTACAAGCTCGTAGATTACAGAAACGGAGTGCAAGATATTCCCTCTAACTCAATCTACAAGGAGGTTTTCGGAGACAACCACAAATATGAATTCGAAAACGACATATACTCTACCGAATTTTACAGCTTTGTGCATCAGATTATTACCTCAGTTCATGCACTCAACCAAGCCACTCAATATGACTAAGACCGTTCTCTTCTCTAAACTAAAGTTGATATGATCGTAATTGCAAAGAGAACTGTATTAGACTTGCTGGCCAAGGCATTCTAGAACTAGTACATCAAACAGTTGGTAGAGACCTTGCAAGAGGTCATGCTAAAGGATGACTCAATGGTGAAAGCATTCATGAACGTACTCGCTATGGATGATTTCGAGTATGTTCTAGAAGTCTTGCTAGACTGCACTGACGCAACCAGTAGGCTATACACTGGCCAACTCATGAAGTTCCTTCTAAACCGACTCAAAGTTATTGAGAGAGACTGTCTATTATAACATTAAAGTATATTAATTATAAAAATATCTTTAGCCAGCTGAAGAGGGACAGGAGGACAAATAGTCATTAGCCGCAAAATTTGTCTTAAAATGTCTTTCTCTGCTTAAAACCAAGGTTGCCAAAAACTGGTCTAGATTTGAAAGCTTCTTAGATGTCATCTACTCTTTTGCAGTTGAGACTTTCCACAATCAATTCTTAATGACACCCCACAATGCAGCTCTGCTCGCTGATCTCCCAATTGACCCAGAGCATAATATCCTTTTTGCAGGTTTAGATTGTAACACTTATCTATGATAAGAAGATAGGAATTGAATTCTTAGCATCAACTAACTTTGTGCTAAAGGCTTGCGACTGGATGCTAGGACGCAAATCTCCTCTTGTTGAACCAAATGAGAAAAGAGCAGAAATGGGTGGTTATATCCAGCCCAACTTCACTCCATTCATCAAGCTTATCAATCAAATATATACATTATCACAGATAGATGCAAATACTTCATTATCACCTAGATGGTATCTGACACTGATCTACTGTAGCGATACCCTCTATCTGATGTGGAGAAAAAGCTGTTCTTGCACCCAGACCTCCTCAAGACTATGATGGGTCAGTCTTCAGGAGCCAAACAATTTGGCCATTGCTTAGCTGAGATGTGCCGTGACGACTTGAAGCTAAGCAGAAAGGTTTCAAAGGTATTCATAAGAGCTTTCAACACTAGCAACCAGGATAACCTGAGATCATACTTGCTAGCTCTCAAACCTTTCCTGAGACTTAATGATGCCTACAAGCATAATAGACTTGAATGGGTTTTAGGTGTGCCTTAGATCAATAATAAGAAGACTTACAGAGAGGAGAAGTACAAGTACGGACTCGAGTTCATAGACAGAATCAATGATGAAGCAGTTACCTATATGAGCACTCTCATGCCAAGCCCTAACGAAGACTCGCTCTTTGCTCAACTCTATAAATGCAAGGGCAAATTCGATTCTAACTGCGTTCAATGCCTGAAGGAGTTGCTACATCTCATGGCAAAGGATGACGAAATTGCAAAGTTTGTGTTCAATACCGCACCTCCAACCTACCAGTCCTCTCGTTTCACAGATTGGATGCTTCCTTATTTAGCTTCTCAGAGAGCTGAGATTGAGAAGAGTGGCTCTTACAACTCTTACTTCAAGTTCAAGTACGAGAGCGTGCTGAAGGCCCTGATTTACTTCAAAAAATTCGAGATAAAGGCAGAGCAGTTCGTCATTGAACAAAGAGAAAGCTTTGAGCAGTACAAAACCGAACATCTATTTTATAAGTTTGCTAACACCCAGAGGAATATGCAGAAATTGAAAAGAACTGGCTTGCTTACAATAACCCAGATGTGATTCAGCACTTCCCTCCTCAGCTGGTAGTGGGTCGCCAAGTTCAAGAAGATAGAGAGTTCATGGTATTTGACGATCACCCAAGTGTCAAAGTGACTCTCATTGAAGTAGCTTGCGAGTACAACTACAGTAACCCCACTGGCTACTTCAACATTTCACTGCCTCACCTTGAAGCTAGAACCACCATGTACTAGACCATGTCCTATCAGACTCAAAAGAGATTAACTCTTGAGGCCGAAAGAGTCCGTGAAATTAAAGAACGACTAGAGAAGGAAGCTCAAGACAAGGCCGATTCTCAAGAAGCAGCAACTGAGGCTACTACTTAAGCCAATCCTTCAGAACCTTAATCTCAAGACCCACAAGAGTCAATATCCGTAGTCAATGACAACATCTAAATTAAAGTCTAACCTGCAAAAGATCCATGGTCAAGTTCAGACTCTGATTCCTCAGACTCCTGTGATTCTTACTACTCCCCTAAGAATAAAAAGAAGGTACCTAAAATCATAACTCCTCAAGAGGTAAACTAATCTATAATAAAAATATTCTGTCTTGCTTTTCAGACTTATAAAATTTTAAGCTGGCTATTATTTCTATAGATTTAGATGCAACCATATAATTTTTAATTTTAAATTTTCTCTAATCTAATGAGCATGAACATAGTTTAGAAGAATAGGTGATTCCAGTTTAGTTGAGTGAAATAGAGGTTAGAAACTGGTTCTAATGCAGACAAGAAAGCTCAGTATTCATTAGAGTAGTTATTGAAAATAAAACAAAGGAAACTCAGAATGTCAAACTCAGGCTCATTCACACACATTTTAGCACCCATTTATTTATGTTGTTCATCCATGATGATAGCGAAATTAGTGATGCAGAGACCGGAGAGACCAAGCCTGCTCCTTCTCTCAACTATATTATCCCTGAGAACGAGCTTTGCGAGCCTTACCTATACTAGGGGGACAAGAAATGTGTGTTCCACCTTATGAGAATCAACCCCTCACGCCCTCTTTCTAAAGTCAAGATTGAAATTGATGCGAAGCCTAGAGTAATAAAGCCTGCTTCATCTGTAGGTTCAGTGACTGGAGGCTATGGAGGCAACCTCATGATAGGTTATGGAAACTCAACTTTGATAAATTGAGTTTGGTTTTGATATTTAACTTAATGTAAGTGACTTGATAAAGAGACAAATATTGATTAACTTTTAGTGTATAACATAAACATTATTGATACAGTGAACAGCGCTTATACCGGCATGATCGGTGGGCCTTAGGACGGAGAGTACGATTCAGAGTTCATCCAGTCTGACTACTTCAAGATGTGAACAACTAGCATCAATTTAAGCACTTGGCAAGTTTATCTTATTTAAGAATGAACCCAGGTCATATAAGCAGAGGCATATTCTCAGCAAGAGATTCAACGCTTGATATCACTAAATAAAATTTATGTTCAATACAAGCATTCTTTCTCTCAATTCAATTAGGCTTGCTTAAATTACCATTTTTAGGAAAAATTATGTCCGATTTATTTATTATAAATCTCATTAAAACTGTATGGATAAATTATTTAGAATAAGAGCCGCAATTGTAGAAGTGTTCTTTTTATGCTCAAAGGATCGTATTTATTGAATAAGCATTTGTTTCTTGTGAGGCGGCCTCTGTACTACCTACCTATATTTAAGTAAGTAAATTATTTTTGAAACCCTTTTGTAGATTGAACGCATCTTGCCAGATAATTATCTAAAACCCAAAAAGTCTGAGTGAGTATAATCATTAAGTTACAAATTTTTATATGGTTTATTTATTTGTGTAAGTTAGAAAGTGAGTGAGCTAGTTTGGAGCTCATTTGAAATTAAGTCTCAAAGTATAAGATATGTGTTTTGTGAGTGAGCTACTAGCCCAAGAGCAAACAAACTAACTAAAATATCTACACTCATTTATATATTCCATAATTATAGGTAGAATATGAATGGATTACGGGAAATTAAAAAAGAGATATATAAGTTTAAGCATTAGAGAATAAATTAAAAACATCTCTAGATTAATAACTGTCAGGATATATGATTGCATACTTTTGAAAGCAACTCCATCAGATTTGATTTTGAATAATTTGAAACATCTCTTATTTATTTTTCAACTTTTCCTCTTTTTAAACTATTCTTCCGCTAACTCAACTTCCTCATCATCTTCCTCATCATATTCTTATTAATTATTCTTCCTATTATTTTTATTTTTACTGCTGCTATTGTTATTGCTGCTGTTGCTATTGATGTTATAATTATTGGTCCGAAATTTTTTTTAAAAAAAAGTTTTCTAGAGGGAGTCGAACCTTGGTCCAAAAAATCACTCATCTAGTGGTTAACCCTCTGATCATTAGGTCTTAAATCAAGATCTACTTCTTTATTTCCCTCAAATATCTCTTACTCCCGATCAACTATTCGTATTCATCTCATATTATCACAAGAATCTTTTATTATATTCCACTCATCTTTAAATAATTAACTCTATAAGAATTCTATCAAATATAAAATTAAATTCTATAAAGAGCATCTAACTTATAGCCTCATAAATATACTTTCAATTTGATTTGAAGACCCACAAGAGTCAGGGGAAGGAGAGCCTGTACAAAAGGAACCTACTCTAGAAGAGAAAATTAGGATATAGCTCAGCTTGCAATAACCTATCTTAGAGAACACTATCGAAGTTGTGAACTGGTTCCAAAACTCAAAGAGTCTACCACCTGTGCTGCTTAGAGTACTAGTCACTAACAAGAACCAAAGCAAGTCATTAACGTATCATTGAAATTATAATTATAAAATGTTTAAAAGTTGACAGTGAAGATCGGCATAAAATAGAAGGAAGGAGGTGAAAGTGTAAACGCAAGGCTACCACTCAATCCCTTCAAAGAGATCTTTTTCAGCAACGATACTAAGTGCGTCACTCATCTTTTGAAGACTGACCCTTCCAAGCCATTAGAATAACTTATTTTATGCCATTCGGAGAGTTCGATATTCAACTAGAAGTGAAGGAGGATGCTTCTACTATTATACAGACAAGTTCTAACAGCAGATCCAATGGCCCCTCCATCAATTAAATATAAGTAATCTATTAATATTTGATGCAAAAAAATTATGTGAATGTGTCAAACATGGGCATGGGAAGTAGCTCAGGAGGATATCCTTGCTGGAGCTGTCAAAACTAAGTGTTCGTGGGCATGGAGTACTGTGATAAATGTGGAGAATCACTGAACATGATAACAGAAGTTACCTCAAGCATGATGGAAAACTACTTTTCAGGATCGGGCATGAACTTCATGTCTTCCATTATTTTAACCACTTCATATAATTTATTGAAATAAAAGTTAATAAATATTTTTTATTGATTAATGTATTTATGTGTCTTGATGGAAATGTCTTTAGCATATTCTATTGTGGTAATTATTTGCTCTCTAGCTAAAATTAAGAATCGCTTGCCTCCTTTGCACTCCTATTTATCTAATATATTTTCACAAATTATCTACATTTTTACAAACATTTCAATAATCCGCTGCAAAAACCATATTCAAAATAAAATGTAAAAACAAAAGACCAAAATCATAATGCCGTTTGAAGCTTCAATCTAAGGCTTTCAACTTCCCAAAATTGTTTAAACCAAGCAGATAACATTCAAATAAGAAAGCTTTAAGGCAAGAACTAGTATCAAAAATTAATTTAAACTCATTTATAATTAAATGAGTTAGAGAGGAAAAAGAAACTCAAAAAGTACTTGGTTAAATCTACTTATCTGGTTTTTCAAACTATAAGCATGATAGCTCTCTACTTTGCTTGGGAGTAATGAGTCATTTAAAAGTACTTGTTTTGTGAGTATACAACAGATGAGAGCTTACCGGTTTCATCAAGAGATTGTAGAATCTTAATTCTACACCCTGTCACTTACTCAATGGCTTAAATTAATAGCAAGGAGTTTCCTAATTTTGAAGATGAGTATCCCTAAAATTTAACCCTTGAAGAATACTAATTTACAACTTTCAATCATTCATTTAAAAATGTATGTGAGTGTCATTTAATCCTGAGTTATCTGGTGATGGACGAATGCAAGTGCTGAGTTTTTCCATGTACTTCTTTCACTGTTTGATTGGACTTGACTAAATCAAATAAAGAGTAGATAATTAGATCATCTTTATTTGTTAAGTTTACGCTATCATAATTACTTGCATGATATTTCTGCTTTTTATAATTGAGTTTCCTAAGTCAAACACTCCAATAACGAGAAGACAGTATAAGATAAATGTGGTCGCAACTGTTATGGGGATGCTTTCTTGCTTTGCAACTTATCAGAGCTACTTGATATTTTTCTTTAATTACACCAACGTTTTTGTTTGGGAACTTTTCCCAAGATGGCAGTTTATCAAAACTTAAACCTGCTATACTATTTATAAGTAACAGTAATATTTAAAATATAGTTTATGAATCTGGAAATGCGGTGGACTCGTACTATTTGTTTGTGTACGTAATATTCATGCAGAGTATGATCTTTATAATAATTGCGCTAGACTAAATATAGCTCAGCCAGTCTAAGGTATTAAATAATGAGAAGGATGATATATTTATAGAATACAATATGCTTCATATTTTACATCCTATCAACTTATTTTTATATTAAAAATTATTTAATAATTTATCATATGCGAATAAAATTAACCTTATAAATGTGATAAAGCTTTAAGTTAAATTTTAATTTATTATATAAACACAATATGATTTTCTCGAGAAAACATTACTCTTACCAATTTAATTTAATTTTCAGTAAGTTTGAAGATATATTAACTGAAAATGACGTAAATTAGAGCAAGAAAGTAAATAAAAGAGTCATAAAACTAAAAGCTTAAGAAGTTACAAGTGAAAAGTAAGACAATACTATTAAAATTATCGATGATAGAAGAGATTAAAACTTAATTTTCAAAAATCAAATGACAGAAATCCAAGAACAAGATTTAATATATATAAATAATTTTACTCAAATTGAGAATAATAATTATAGATGAAGAAAAAAATAACCAAAGTTTTGAAGAAGGTGAGAAGATTTAAGCAAGAGAACTGAGGACATTTTCATTCTAGAAAGAAAATTTGGAATCCTCAAGAGGTTTTATGTTTTAAGACAGCTAGAAAAATTTGGAATAATTGCTAAATGATCAACCAAGTGGGAGCTTCAAGTTACAAGAGATATTTAAGTTGTCTGAGGAAAGGACTGCTAGTAGAGTAGGCTTGCAGAACTTACTTCAAATTGAGGAAGACTCCCTCAGCTAGATAATACTCTCAGAAGAAATTGAGAATGAAGAAATCTAAGAGTTGCCGCCATTATAATCACAGCAGACTACTAAAGGTAGCCAAAGTCCAAAGAATTTATAAGGCCAAAAAAGAAACCCTCATTTCTAGCAGCAGATAGATGTCTATTCTATCCTGTTCCTCTTTTTCTTCTCAAACAATTTGAGAAAATTAAGTCTCAAAATTAAAGTACTTCTGTGCGGCTTTTGTCTAATGATTTGGATAGTGCAGGTCTTTCTCCTATTTTATTTGATGATTTGGTCTCCTGAAATTAATTTTGGCATAGACTTCAAAAATACCTAACACAACTTTATCTAAAATTTAAATGTGTCTTTGCATTTAAAAACTTAATGATTAGAAGTATGACATGCTTAGTAGTGATAATATTTTTATCGAAAGAACTATTCAGACCTTTGAATCGCTTATTCCTTAGTGTAATCATATCTAAAGAGAGCTAAATTTAATCTTATATTTATGATTGAAGCTATCCTAAGATTTAGAAATATATTTACGATAAATCTCAAAAGCTGAAGAAGTAAAAAAGAGCAAAAACTATCACAAACTCCTTGGTAGAGCCTCTTTATGAAGGTCCTAGCCTCTTCTTAAAAATAACTTCTATAGTGCCAATATCATTCTAGCTTAATTTGATACAGCTTACTATGATGATATCTGTGAAGTTGATATTCGCAGTTGAAGACTCTTAAAACAACATAGGGATTCTCAAAGATTTTACTGCTCTAATGATTCTAAGTGAGATAGATACCAGATCGGTAGAATTTATAATGTAACTCGCTAAGTATATTCACGATTACGACTTGGAAAGGATTTTAAATGAGGAGATCAAGCTTTTCAATAAATACGATGCTGCTTTAAATGTCTTTATTTATAATTTTTTATATTGTGTACGATATAAGAGAGGATGACTGGAGTGAGGGACTAAAAGTTAAACTAAAATACATGTGCTTGGTTTCATTCCTATTTTCAATATTTTATTAGTCAATATGGTTTTTAGCAATCAAAATACATCCACTTCTTTGAAAACATTATTATTTTTGTATCAATTTATTGATGAGTTTAAAGGAGCTTTATAATGAGAAGGTTGTATAAAGAATAATTTGTTCAATCAAGATATATTTTAGCTTTCAGTACAAAATCATTTAAAATAAATAATCTGATAGGTTTTACCTCCTAAATCTGATATATTCATTAACATAAATATAAAGTTCGCAAATTAAATATTTCTTAATAAGCTAAATTTTTAAATAAATATAGAGAATGAATAACTAATCTAATGAGCATCATTAAAGAGTTATTTAGCAAAATCCTACCTAAATAAAAATAGCAAGACTTTCAAAGCTAGCCTATACTGCAATTAAATTAAATTTATTTTATAAAATGGTGCAATATTACTGGCAAGTTTTATTCTGTTCACTTTTCTTCAAACTCGAGACGGCATTTAAAAATACTTATTCTGTGAAACTTCTTAATTAATTATTCTCATTTGATATATACAGTTTTTCATTTTATTAAAATTTATTTATAGAAATAATATTCCAATTTAAATTAGCAAATTTTATTTCTAATCAATATTTCCCTTTTATTTTTAAAAAATTATAACTTCGGTCGACGTAGACAGCCCAGACAGAAGATTTGTTTATCATATTTTATTTGGATTTTATTTCTCAAAATTATTTTAAAGATTGTTTTTTATCTTATGTATAATATTATCAATCGAATATTAACAATGATTTAAATATTTTTTTTTAAAAATATTAAATAAATATTAAAGTTATTTCTCATCTATAATTTTAATTACAAATTTAATTCTTTCTAAATATAGATGCTTAGTATTAAAGAAATTGATTCATATTTAAAACCTAAGATTTATGGCTGATACTTTTTCTTTTAAGAACTTGAAATAAATTTATAATTAATTAAAAAAACGCATATTATAAATTGTAAGACTCTCAAAAATCTTTTAAAACTTATAAAATCATAAGTAAGGCAAGCTTTCAAAATGTGTAAACATTAAAATAATTCGAATATAAATATATTCTGTAATAATTATTCTGAATCCCTTCTCTTACTATTAAGGAGAGGTGGATAAAGGAAGGAATTCAAATTACTAGAATGAATTCCCATCTCAAAATTTAACATTGCAGACTTTTAGATTCAATTAAAAGAACAAAGAGCTACCTGGTGATGGTCAGATGAGTTTAAAAATAATTAATTTATCAATTTCATAATGATTTTCCTAGACTTTTCAATGATGCTAACCCACTCCCTTTCCTTTTTCAGTTTCCTTTAATCTTAAAATAATTATTTAATGCTAAGTTTTCTGAGCTTTCTTGTTTATTGCTATTTAATATACTCTAGAAAAGTCAAGTTTAAAGATAATCCTCTTTTAATTACTCATCGTATTTTTGTAAGTTTCCGAATGATGGAGCGTAACTCATTGATGAATAAGCCTACAAATGGAATACTATTGCAGCTTTTATTTCTCTTTTCTCAGGACTTATGGATGGACAGTGCTTATAATATTTTTTATTTTTAAGCTTCCTACTATATTATGTAACGTATACTAACATTTTTGTATGGGAATTATTTCCAAATTTATTTTTTTTATTTCCAAGATGGAAGTTTGTTACTGCTTAAACTCATATCTATATGAACTATAAATCATTAAATTATGAAAGTATTTTACCCAAGCGATTTTGGACTTGACTTATCATTCTTGCTACTATTTATCATTTTAAAAAGACAAAATTTAATTTAAAAATTAAGTTCAATAATTTTAATATCTTTTATACAACTTTTAATCTCGTTAATTTGTATTAAGAGGCATACATATACTTATTAAATTTTATAGAATTATGGTTAGTTTAAAGTCTAATTTCCAAAATAATTGTTACAACTCTTATTCACATTTTTAAATTCTAATTATAATCATTAATCTTAAAACTCATACAAATTTTTAAACGCTTTTATTGCAATTTATAAAGTCCTCAAGAAGAATATTTTTTATTTCTTAAATTATGAGATTAAATTTTTGAGATTTAAAAATTAATTTACAATTCCTCAGAATAGTATATTTATTTTTAACACAATAGCAATAATATTCTCATAACGGAAATTATTTGTAATTAGTTATAAAAATAAGTTGTATTGTAAAATAAAGTTTCTATTTTTTAAATCTATGCTTTTCTGTTTTCATGAATTCTTAAAGATGATGTTGATTTATCAACTTTAAAATAATAGATTAGAAAAAGAAGTCTTAATTTAAAAATATTATTTTAAGCTTGAATAGTTCTCTTACCGCAAACATATTTCCTTCTTATAAATGGGGTCCATCATTTGTAATTAAGAGCTAACAAAATTAAAAATCAGCCTTAAATCTAGCAACCTCCAAATGATTTTAATAAAAAAAAATAGCAAAAATGAATTTAACCTTTAAGCTTTATAGAATTATTAAATTACCTTTTTTCCTACTTTTTAATGTAGATTAGTTAAGCAAATAACTAAAAGAATACTATTATAACTTAAAATCAAATTATATATAAAAATATTTTTTAAATAGAGTATTCTAAGTTTTCTAATTCTATATATAGGAATAGGATAAGAAAAAGTTTTGAATCCGAATGAAAAGATTTTACAAATATTCATTTTTAAAATGATGAATAGCACTCTAATCAATTATCTTCATAAAGAAATGAGAGCAAATAAAGTTAGAGACAGCTTGCTTACTTTTTAGATGAAAATAAAACTACACAAAGAGACATAAAAATGAGTCATACTTAAAAAGAATAATAGTTTGACTAAATTCATCACAAATTTGATGAAAACAAAATGAATATTTTAATAATATATTTTGGTCAACCTTTTTGTAGATTTCTCAGGTTTTTAAACTTTTTATTTTTAAAATATAAATTATAATTAGCTTTTACTATTTTCTGTTAAATGCAAGTTCTGAGAGCTTTAAATTTTTAAATTAGATTCTTCATTTCAAATAATAATATAGGTTAAATTTTATATTGGATAAACTAATTATAATCTTAATTAATTTTATTAAATTTCTTTTTAATTCTTGAAAAATATTTATTATATCGAAGATAATTAAATTTGCCTGATAAGTTATTTATTAGGACTATTTAAATTTGATTATCTCCTAAGCATATTTAATTTTTTAATTTGTAAATGAAGAACGACGACATCTCCTTAAACAACGAGAACATAACTTCGATGAATCTATTTTTATAAATCTAGAGTACGAAACTAATATTCTCTCACTCCTCTTCATGTTTTAGATTTATAATTAAAAATTAATAAATTTGTATTATTTCATTAAACTATTTGGCTGAAACAATTTAATGAAGATCTTTCTTAATTTCTTATAATTTTTTATAATTTAAGATCTCACCAACTCTTCGTTCTCTAAGTTGAAAGAAGAAAACTCTGTTCTACTCTTTCGTGATCGTAATATTTTTAGTTTAGATGCTGCTGATGTACTCCCTGGTTTACCAGTCGCCTTAATTGAATTTCGATCTTGACTTCTAAAACACTAACCAAAACCTTTTCATTTATAATTTACCTTCCAATGAGAGTGGTCTCTGCTTAATAAAATAAATATAAGAAATTGCACTTGTAGTTATAATTTACTTCATGACTTCTTACTTCGGCCCGCTAAATAGAATATTCTTATGCTATCAGATTAAGGACTCAAACTTATCACAACAAAAAATAAAGAGATAGAAGTTTAATTTTTAACTTTGCATAAATTGCAGACTACGTTGAAATAAATAGAAGCAGAAGAGGAACAGACAAGCTACTCACAATCCAGCAGGTTAAATAAATCAAAGCAGATTTAAATAATTATAAAAACGAGGGAAAATAATAAAGTGAAGTTCCTTTTTGGAAAGCTTATATAAGCACATGCATCGATTATAGTTATTACTTTATTCCTCGACTCTTTCAAATGATTTAGATGAATGTTTTTAAAATAATTTTCTAATTATTAAAAAGTTCTTTCAAGTTCAATGACTATCAATTATAAAAATTAATAATATAGGAAATGAATACGAAAGGATGATCGATGGTTGATAAAAAAGAGATTAATAAAAGAAAGCCTTGTTTAATATATTTCACTCCACCCTTTTATGAATTAATTGTGCTATGAGAATTCTGATGCCTCGAAATTGCTATCAGTTTCTGACTATTTTAATTAAGTCTCTCTCATTTAGATTTCTTTATCTTGAGAAGGTCTGATACTTAAATTGATGATATGAAATAAGCTATCAGATAATTCGTTAAGTTATGATTTTTAAATAGTTAATAAATTGAGGGACTAGAATTTAAATAAATCAAATCCTATTCAGTTACCTGCTGATAATCTAGACCACTTCAACCACATAGTTAAAAACTACATTTTAAATCTCTTACTCCCGATTTCCCATTCGTATTTGAGCCATAATCAGCTTGAAGTTCATCTTTATCGCTGCAGACTTTATGTAATTAAAATGGTTAAATTATTCTTTATAATTTTAAATAAGACCATTTAAAATTAAGATTAAGGTTTGTGTATTATAGACTCAAGTCTGATAGGAATAATATAAGACTTCGGTGCTCTGGTGGTGTTGAGTGAGATTGAGCAAAAGAGTTGTGAGTTTTTGTATTGTTTTTCAAGGGATGTGTTTGACTTTGACTTGCAAAAAGAATTAGACAGAGAAATTGAAATCGCCAACACATATGATATCTTCAAAATAAAAAGAAATTATAATTAGATTTATAGAATATAATGATTAGCAAATAGTTTATAATACGTTATATAATTTATCTCAGAAGATGAGTGGCCTAAAGATCTTCAAAGAAATCTAAAATTCATGCTTTTGTCTATGCTGCTCTGCCCAACTGTTTATCTATCACTCTGGTTTATTGCAATAAAGATAGATTTCTTGATTCGGTGAGGAGAAATACATGCAATAAATAATTCAAAATAAAGATTTTTTAAATTTTCATAACATAGACATTATAAGATATTCTAAATTACATATTTGCTATATCTAATAATTACATTATCTTAGATATATTATTTACTTAAAATATATAGCTTTCAAAATTAGCCAATCTAATATGAAAGGCTTTAATTAAATAAACAGATAGATCAACTTTTATAATATTTGAATTAAATATAAATAATAATAATTTTATCTTTTAAACATAATTAATTTAGTGCAGAAAAAATATAAATAAAAGTAAAATGTTGCTTCAATCATTTTTAGTAGACTTATTCAAAAATTGCTCATCACAAGAACTCACTAATTCTTAAATTATTAAGAATTTATATTTTTAGAGATTCTCATGGTAAAAGAAATGAGTAGACAACTCTAATCATTTACAAATTATCTGCATAACTAATTTAATTAGTAATAAAATAATACAAAGGTTAATATACAAATATCTTTGCTTCATTAAAAAATAAAAAAATAATAGTTTATCAATTTTAACATAAAACATTTTATAAGACCATCCAAAGGTAAAATGGATTTTTAAATTAATCAGCAAAATATTTCAAGTGCGAATTTAGTAGGTAAGATGTACTAGTTCTTGGGGCTGCAAATAAAAATTCCAAGAAGTAAAAGTTTATTTATTATGGATAAATTCGCTTGATTTTCATACTATTTTTGAGAGAGTACACATTTTTATAATTAGACAAAATTTCCTTTATTGAGAAAACGGCGGGGTCTGAATTTTAGATTTGCTTCTCGATTTCCTTCGACAGCTATGGTTCCTTAAAAAAGGAAATGAAAAGTTAGTTAAAACATTATGATTACCTTTTATTTTCAAGTGTCAAGTGAGAGCAGGGAAAGTTTCCTAATAAATATAAAACAATTAAAATAAAAATTAGATTTCTGCAGGCGCAGATGATATTTTATATTCCTATAATTATCTTTAAAGACTTTAAGACCATTATGATTGTGACTGTTAAAAAAAACCTATCAATATTTTATAGCTAATTTTAAAAAGAAAATTGTTCCAAAAATGCAATTAATTTTATTTTTTTATTTAAATATCATGAGTGAAGATGAAATAATCGATGCTTGCATTAAAAACAGGCATATTTTAGTGAGACAAAATTTATACCTATTTTAATTAATTTTAAAAATTGCTTGCCATATCTAGAGGGTGAAAACTTTGAGAAAATAGTTTTAGGTACAATGTTCGGTTCAAAACTATTTCAGAAATAAGACAAAAAATGGCAACTGATTATTGAAAAAGCAAATGATTGGGAGCAAAGTAAGGAATTCAAAATCAAGCAGAATAGAATTGAGAAGAAACTTGCCAATAATTAATTATACATCTGAATGTATTTTTATTGCTGAGAAAGGGTTGGCCAGAAATATGATACTCAAAGATTGGAACTACAATAAGCTAATATTTTGTAAATTATTAGCCCAAGAGCTTTGAAGCGCAGACATAAGAAGAAGTCGACCCTTCGGTGTTTTTGGTCAGAAATCTGGATTAAGCCAGAAAAGGCTTCAATAATTCTCTTAGAGATAATAATCTCAATGCTCAAGAGGGATCTAGTTCTCTCTAGGACTAAAAAGGAATCATTTCTGGAAAGAGTTTAAGTAAAATTGCTGAATCTCAAACTAAAACGCCCTAAGATAGTTAAAATGAAGAGGAAGATGATAAGATCAATTTGCGGCCTCGTTAAATTAGATAAGGAGGCGATGAAAATAAATCATAGTCAAAGCAGCAGTAAATGGATTAAGATTAAAAAGATTAAGTATCTAGATAAGATAATGCTGAAAAATAGTTAACTGGGAATCAAATATTTCTTGGCAAGAGGAAAAAGAGAGACGATTCAGAAATATTATAATAGTTCGAGAAGCTGTATTAAATGAAATTGAAAAGTGCTAAATCAAATCCAGAAATTCAAGGAACCTCTACTTAAAAGTAAAAGCTTCTTTAATGTTTGATTTTCATAACGATTTAATTTTTTATAATTCTAAATGTTTAGAACATGACAGCACTAATGAGATAATTAGAAACTCTGAAAGAGAAAAGTTAATTAAATAAGTTTATAATTTTACTAAATAATTGGGATGCTGCATGCTTTTGAACTATTAAAACCTTGTATAGAATAAGCTCTTAAAAAATAAGAAGCTAAGATTATAGGTTCCTTTAATTCTTGAAGAAAAATTACCTTTTTATGTTTCTGTATAATTCTAAAAGTTCTATTATACTTCAGGAATAAACAAAAATTTAATGGAAATTAGAAAGGATTTAATAACTTAATAAGAAAGGTTTTTAGTTTACAATTTATGATTCTTTTTACGGGCTTTTTTTGATTATTTAGATATCCCCTTAATTTAAGTTAATTTGTAAAACTTGAATCTATCTAGTTTTTAAAAAAACTTTAAAAAATAAAATTTTAAATTTTTTTTAAAATGGGGAAAAATTAAAAAAATTTGCTTTCAATTACTATTTAAAATTTGAGGGTTAAATAGTTTGTTAATTCATTCCATCCCCATAATTAATATTTTCAATAAATAAACTTCGAAAAAAAGAAATTTAAAACACTATAGTGTTTTTAAAAAAATTGAAAAATTTATTACTTTTAAAGTTGTAGTTTTTGAGCTCTTTCCCTTTTTAAAAATTGTCCTGAAAGAATATTCCCAAAACTGCCCCCAGATCCTCCCCTATCCCCATAAATTTTCACCCCCCATTGCACTGATCATCTTCTCCAGTCCATCTATAAGCAATAAGTACAAAATGTAATTAAAATAATTATGAATCAATTGGGACCTTTTGTTTTTGAATGTGAACAAAAAGTTCTCCCGTTCCATAAAACTTAGATGAAATTTTCCAGTTCTCAGTGCAATAGGCCCCGAATACCCATTTACTTGGCTCTTAAATGAAAAGAATAGTGTGCTTCCATTTCTTTGCTTTCTCATAAAAGGTTAAATAGGTCAAAATATAATTATAACAAGAAAGGTATTGAGTGAAACACCGTCTCTATTCATTGAATAGACAAGAGTCCAATCATTTTGTTAAAGCATAGAGGGTAGCTCCTCTATTATGTTACTGATTTCTGTCAGTTAGGAACTCAGACTTTCACTCTTTGTCGGAATGAATCTAATCAGCTATAGGCCAGGGGCATTTTTATCAAGCAGCTTTTAGAAATTAACAGATTTTACTTTATCATTAACAATTTGAGACATGGGATCTCTACAAGGTTCTATCTTTGCTCATCTCTAGGATCATATCAAAGTAAGGAACGTAGCTTTAGAGTAAGTAGTGAATTACACTCGCTTCATCTTATCTTAAATTTCCTTTAGACATAGTCTACGATTATTGCTTTTTAGTTCGAGAGAGATAGCCCTCTTAGTCCAAGTTTGAAAACTTATAATCTTATTATGAATAATAAAATGCATTTAAACTTGATGAAAATATCGCAATAGGCAGGGGTATCTCTTGATCCCATCTAATGGAAAAAATCTTTTTTAAAAACTGAGAGTCATTCCGAAGAGCGAGTAAGTTGAAATTTTACAGATACTCGTACTGGGAAGCTGATTGAATGAAATCATTACTCGAGTTAAGAACTTTCTCATTCAGCAATTTCACGATCTCAACACTTTGAATGTCCTAGTAGTCAATAAAAATCCTTTCATACAATTATTCCTTTTAAACAGAAGAAATAATTAAAAAACATTTTAATCAGTTTTTATAACTTATTATGCTTTCTTGAAATTTATGAGGAATTTAATATGAGCAATCATAAGAAAATATCTTTACCAAAAATTGTTTTTCACTTAATAGCTTTATATGCTATAATTTAAAAAATTTAAAAAAAACTATTAAAATTTTTAAAAACCCCAAAAGAATGTTTTAAAAAAAAGAATAATGGAATGATTACTTACATCTGCGGATTCATTTGTTTAAATAGGATCAAACTAAATGTAATTATTGTAAGAATCAAGGGTGAAGTCAAAATTGCAAAAATAAATCAAAGCACAGACACTGAAAGTCTTTCCTATATGCAGGATAATATAGACCCGTGCCAAAAAAATTGGAACAAATCGACAGAATCGCTTACTCTACTCCTGATTTGACCTTGGGATAAAATTCGACTCGGTGGGAGAATATACTGCTGCAGCTAAAATTACGACCGGCATAAATATATTACTAGGTTGCTACTAGAATCGGGCGATGACCAAAAGAAAAATTTGTGACACTAATTTCAAACTCTGGCGCTCTGATTTTTTATGCTGGCCACTGTTTAAAAGAAAACGAACCCGATTGTCTAGAGCCATTTCTTGTACTGA